>JARQOC010000004.1:448666653-448949151 GCA_033576535.1 Allobates femoralis
CCCCATGTCCACACAGCCACCCCCATGTCCGCACAGCCACCCACATGTCGTCCACACAGCCCCCCCATGTCCGCACAGCCACCCCATGTCCGCACACCCACCCCGCAATGTCCGCTTAGCCACCCCGCACCTAAGCTCCTACCCCCTAACTCCGCCGCCCCTAAGTCCCTACCCTCTAAGCCCCGCCGCATCCTAAGCCCCGACCCGCCGCACCTAAGCCCCTACCCCCTAAGCACAGCCGCACCTAAGCCCCTACCCCCTAAGCCCCGACGCACCTAAAATCCCCGCCGCACCTAAGCTCCTACCCCCTAACTCCGCCGCCCCTAAGTCCCTACCCTCTAAGCCCCGACCCGCCGCACCTAAGCCCCTACCCCCTAAGCACCGCCGCACCTAAGCCCCTACACCCTAAGCCCCGCCGCACCTAAGCCCCGACCAGACGCACCTAATCCCCTACCCCCTAAGCCCCGCCGCACCTAAAAGCCCCGCGGCACCTAAGCCCCTACCCCCTAAGCCCCGCCGCACCTAACCCCCTACCCCCTAAGCCCCGCCGCACCTAAGCCCCTACCCCCTAAGCCCAGCCGCACCTAAAAGCCCCGCCGCACCTAAGCCCCTACCACCTAAGCCCCGCCGCACCTAAAAGCCCCGCCGCACCTAAGCCCCTACCCCTTAAGCCCAGCTGCACCTAAGCCCCTACCGTCCGCTGCCAAGCCCAAACCCGCCGCACCTAAGCCCCTACCCCCTAAGCCCCGCCGCACCTAAGCCCCTACCCCCTAAAACCAGACGCACCTAAGCCCCTACCCCCTAAGCCCTGCCGCACCTAAGCCCCTACCCTCTAAGCCCCGCGGCACCTAAGCCCCTACCCCCTAAGCCCCGCCGCACCTAAGCCCCGATCCGCCGCACCTAAGCCCCTACCCCCTAAGCCCCGCCGCACCTAAGCCCCCACCCGCCGCACCTAAGCCCCTACCCCCTAAGTCCGCCGCACCCCTACACCCTAAGCCCCGACCTGCCGCACCTATGCCTCTACCCCCTAAGCCCTGCCGCACCTAAGCCCCTACCCTCTAAGCCCCGCCGCACCTAAGCCCCTACCCCCTAAGACCCGCCGCACCTAAGCCCCAAACCGACGCACCTAAGCCCCTACCCCCTAAGACCCGCCGCACCTAAGCCCCTACTGTCCGCCGCCAAGCCCCCACCCGCCGCACCTAAGCCCCTACCCCCTAAGTCCGCCGCACCCCTACACCCTAAGCCCCGACCCGCCGCACCTATGCCCCTACCCCCTAAGCCCCACCGCACCTAAGCCCCTACCCTCTAAGCCCCGCCGCACCTAAGCCCCTACCCCCTAAGACCCGCCGCACCTAAGCCCCGACCCGCCGCACCTAAGCCCCTACCCCCTAAGCCCCGCCGCACCTAAAATCCCCGCCGCACCTAAGCTCCTACCCCCTAACTCCGCCGCCCCTAAGTCCCTACCCTCTAAGCCCCGACCCGCCGCACCTAAGCCCCTACCCCCTAAGCACCGCCGCACCTAAGCCCCTACACCCTAAGCCCCGCCGCACCTAAGCCCCGACCAGACGCACCTAATCCCCTACCCCCTAAGCCCCGCCGCACCTAAAAGCACCGCGGCACCTAAGCCCCTACCCCCTAAGCCCCGCCGCACCTAACCCCCTACCCCCTAAGCCCCGCGCACCTAAGCCCCTACCCCCTAAGCCCCGCCGCACCTAAAAGCCCCGCCGCACCTAAGCCCCTACCACCTAAGCCCCGCCGCACCTAAAAGCCCCGCCGCACCTAAGCCCCTACCCCTTAAGCCCAGCCGCACCTAAGCCCCTACCGTCCGCTGCCAAGCCCAAACCCGCCGCACCTAAGCCCCTACCCCCTAAGCCCCGCCGCACCTAAGCCCCTACCCCCTAAAACCAGACGCACCTAAGCCCCTACCCCCTAAGCCCTGCCGCACCTAAGCCCCTACCCTCTAAGCCCCGCGGCACCTAAGCCCCTACCCCCTAAGCCCCGCCGCACCTAAGCCCCGATCCCGCCGCACCTAAGCCCCTACCCCCTAAGCCCCGCCGCACCTAAGCCCCCACCCGCCGCACCTAAGCCCCTACCCCCTAAGTCCGCCGCACCCCTACACCCTAAGCCCCGACCTGCCGCACCTATGCCTCTACCCCCTAAGCCCTGCCGCACCTAAGCCCCTACCCTCTAAGCCCCGCCGCACCTAAGCCCCTACCCCCTAAGACCCGCTGCACCTAAGCCCCGCCCGACGCACCTAAGCCCCTACCCCCTAAGACCCGCCGCACCTAAGCCCCTACTGTCCGCCGCCAAGCCCCCACCCGCCGCACCTAAGCCCCTACCCCTAAGTCCGCCGCACCCCTACACCCTAAGCCCCGACCCGCCGCACCTATGCCCCTACCCCTAAGCCCCACCGCACCTAAGCCCCTACCCTCTAAGCCCCGCCGCACCTAAGCCCCTACCCCCTAAGACCCGCCGCACCTAAGCCCCGACCCGACGCACCTAAGCCCCTACCCCCTAAGACCCGCCGCACCTAAGCCCCGAACCGCCGCACCTAATCCCCTACCCTCTAAGCCGCGCCGCACCTAAAAGCCCCGCCGCACCTAAGCCCCTACCCCCTAAGCCCCGCCGCACCTAAGCCCCGACCCGCCGCACCTAAGCCCCTACCCCCTAAGCCCCGCCGCACCTAAAAGCCCCGCCGCACCTAAGCCCCTACCCCCTAAGCCCCGCCGCACCTAAGCCCCTACCGTCCGCCGCCGCCCCGCCGTACCTAAGCCCCTACCCCCTAAGCCCCGCCGCCTCCTAAGCTCCCGCCGCTTTCCCCCGCCGCTGTCGCTAACACCTAAAGCCCTACACCCGAAGCCCCCGCCGTCCCCTAACCTAACGTCCCCGTCGATTACTTACATGCCTTCTTAGTCATCTGATCGTCCGTCCGATCCACAAGTCCTCCGTCCGGCCAGGCATCCTCTTCCTCCGGCCCCGGGGGTCTTCTCTCTTCTTTCCGCCATCTCCGCCTCTTCGTCCGGCCCCGGGGATCTTCTGTCTTCTTTCCGCCAACTTCCAGCTCCGACGTCCTCTTCACTTATCATTAAGATAGAATGGACGACAAATCCACCATTCTACCTCAATGAGATGTGAGGGGCTCTTCTGATTGGTCGCTGTCTACTGCCCTCAGCCAATCAGAAGAGCCCCTCATTTCCCATTGAAATACATTAGCGGTGTGTCGCGATTTTATGGCCGCCCACCTGGTTCTATTTGTCGGCCCTAAAATCGCGGACACACCGCTAATGCATGTCTATGGGCAGTGAGCTCGAATTCTGATTGGTCGGCGTCAGCAGAGAGCGACCAATCAGAAATCGGGCTGACTGCCCATAGACATGCATTAGCGGTGTGTCCGCGATTTTAGGGCCGACAAATAGAACCTGGTGGCCGGCCATAAAATCGCCGACACACCGCTAATGTATGTCAATGGGAAATGAAGGGCTCTTCTGATTGGCTGAGGGCAGTAGACACCGACCAATCAGAAGAGCGCCTCAATAAATAAATTTAATAATAAAAAAAATAATTAAAAAATAATAAAAAAATAAATAAAAAATTATAAATAATTACATTACAAATAATAATAAAAAAAATAAATACATGCTAATAAGATGAGCCCTTTCAGCGGACTTGAAGGATAACTGGGTCTCAGCCTCAGGCTCACTTTAAATCAATAATAAATTTAATAATAAAAAAAATAATTAAAAAATAATTAAAAAATAATAAAAAAAATAAATAAAAAATAATAAATAATTCAATAAAAATAATAATAAAAAAATTAAATATATGCTAATAATATCAGCCCTTTCAGCGGACCTGAAGTAGAACTGGGTCTCCAGCCTCAGGCTCACTTTAAATAAATAATAAATTTAATAATAAAAAAAATAATTAAAAAATAATTAAAAAATAATAAAAAAATAAATAAAAAAATAATAAATAATTCAATAAAAAATAATAAAAAAAATTAAATATATTCTAATAATATCAGCCCTTTCAGCGGACCTGAAGGAGAACTGGGTCTCAGCCTCAGGCTCACTTTAATAAATAATAATTTAATAAAAAAAAATAATTAAAAATAATTAAAAAATAATAAAAAAATAAAAAAAAAATAAATAATTCAATAAAAATAATAATAAAAAAATTAAATATATGCTAATAATATCAGCCCTTTCACGACCTGAAGGAACTGGGTCTCACCTCAGGCTCACTTTAAATAAATAATAATTTAATAATAAAAAAAATAATTAAAAATAATTAAAAATAATAAATAAATAAAAAATAATAAATAATTCAATAAAAATAATAATAAAAAAATTTAAATAATCAATAATATCAGCCCTTTCAGCGACCTGAAGGAGAACTGTCTCAGCCTCAGGCTCACTTAAATAAATATTAGAAAAAATTAAAATAAATATTGTAAATAAGCCTTCAGGCTAGGATGCCAGCCTCAGGCCCTATAAATAATTTAATAATAAAAAATAATAAAAAATAATAAAAAAAAAAAAATTATAAATAATTAATAAAATAATAAAAAAAAAATAAATAATGCTAATAAATACCCTTTCAGCGGACTGAAGGAACTGGTCTCAGCCTCAGCTCACTTTAAAAAATAATAAATTTAATAATAAAAAATAATTAAAATAATTAAAAATAATAAAAAATAATAAAAAATAATAAATAATTCAATAAAAATAATAATAAAAAATTAAATATATGCTAATAATATCAGCCCTTTCAGCGGACCTGAAGAGAACTGGGTCTCAGCCTCAGCTCACTTTAAATAAATAATAAATTATAATAAAAAAAATAATTAAAAAATAATTAAAAATAATAAAAATAAATAAAAATAAAAATAATTCAATAAAAAAATAATAAAAAAATTAAATATATCTAATAATATCAGCCTTTCAGCGGACCTGAAGAGAACTGGGTCTCGCCTCAGCTCACTTAAATAAATAATAATTTAATAATAAAAAAAAATAATTAAAAATAATAAAAATATAAAAAAAAAAAAAATAATAAATAATTCAATAAAAATAATAATAAAAAAATTAAATATATGCTAATAATATCAGCCCTTTCAGCGGACCTGAAGGAGAACTGGTCTCAGCCTCAGGCTCACTTTAAATAAATAATAAATTTAATAATAAAAAAAATAATTAAAAATAATTAAAAAATAATAAAAAATAAAAAATAATAAATAATTCAATAAAAATAATAATAAAAAATTAAATATATGCTAATAATATCAGCCTTTCAGCGGACCTGAAGAGAACTGGGTCTCAGCTCAGGCTCACTTTAAATAAATAATAAATTTAATAATAAAAAAAATAATTAAAAATAATTAAATAATAATTTTATAAAATAATTCAATAAAAATAATAATAAAAAAATTAAATATATGCTAATAATATCAGCCCTTTCAGCGGACCTGAAGGAGAACGGTCTCAGCCTCAGGCTCACTTTAAATAAATAATAAATTAATAATAAAAAAAATAATTAAAAAATAATAAAAAATATAAAAAAATAATAAATAATTAATAAAATAATAATAAAAAAATTAAATAATGCTAATAATATCAGCCCTTTCAGCGGACCTGAAGGAGAACTGGGTCTCAGCCTCAGGCTCACTTTAAATAAATAATAAATTATAATAAAAAAAATAATAAAAATAATAAAAAAAAAAAAAATAATAAATAATTAATAAAAATAATAAAAAAAATTAAATATATGCTAATAATATCAGCCCTTCAGCGGACCTGAAGGAGAACTGGTCTCAGCTCAGCTCACTTTAAATAAATAATAAATTTAATAATAAAAAAAATATTAAAAAATAATTAAAAAATAAAAATATAAAATAATAAATAAAAATAATAAAAAAAAATTAAATATATGCTAATAATATCAGCCTTTCAGCGACCTGAAGGAGAACTGGTCTCAGCCTCAGCTCACTTTAAATAAATAATAATTTAATAATAAAAAAAAAATTAAAAAATAATTAAAAAATAATAAAAATAAAAAAAAATAATAATAATTAATAAAAATAATATAAAAAAATTAAATATATGCTAATAATATCAGCCCTTTCAGCGGACCTGAAAGAACTGGTCTCAGCCTCAGCTCACTTTAAATAAATAATAAATTTAATATAAAAAAAATATTAAAAAATAATTAAAAAAAAAAAAAAAAAAAAAAAATTAAATAATTAATAAAAAATAAAAAAATTAAATATATCTAATAATATCAGCCCTTTCAGCGGACCTGAAGAGAACTGGGTCTCAGCTCAGCTCACTTTAAATAAATAATAAATTTAATAATAAAAAAAATAATTAAAAAATAATTAAAAAATAATAAAAAAATAAATAAAAATAATAAATAATTCAATAAAAATAATAATAAAAAATTAAATATATGCTAATAATATCAGCCCTTTCAGCGGACCTGAAGAGAACTGGGTCTCAGCCTCAGCTCACTTTAAATAAATAATAAATTTAATAATAAAAAAAATAATTAAAAAATAATTAAAAAATAATAAAAAAATAAATAAAAATAATAAATAATTCAATAAAAATAATAATAAAAAAATTAAATATATGCTAATAATATCAGCCCTTTCAGCGGACCTGAAGGAGAACTGGGTCTCAGCCTCAGGCTCACTTTAAATAAATAATAAATTTAATAATAAAAAAAAATTAAAATATAAAAAATAATTAAAAAATAATAAATAAATAATAAAAATAATAATAAAAAATTAAATATTGCTAAATTAGCCCTTCAGCGGCTGAAGAAATGGGTATCACCTCAGCTCACTTTAAATAAATAATAAATTATTATAAAAAAATATTAAAATATTAAAAAATAATAAAAAAATAAATAAAAAATAATAAATAATTCAATAAATAACTAATAAAAAAATTAATATATCTAATAATATAGCTTCAGCGACCTGAAGAGAATGGGTCTCACTCAGCTACTTAAAATAAATATATAAATTAATAATAAAAAAATAAATAAAAATAATAAAAAATAATAAAAAAATAAATAAAAAATAATAAATAATTCAATAAATATAATAATAAAAAAATTAAATAATGCTAATAATTTTCAGCCCTTTCAGGCGACTTGAAGGAAATGGTCTCACTCAGCTCACTTTAAATAAATAATAAATTAATATAAAAAAAATAATTCAAAAATAATTAAAAAATAATAAAAAAAAAAAAAAAATAATAAATAATTAAATAAAAATAATAATAAAAACATTAAATAAATGCTAATAATATCAGCCCTTTCAGCGGACCTGAAGGAGAACTGGGTCTCAGCCTCAGGCTCACTTTAAATAAATAATAAATTTAATAATAAAAAAAATAATTAAAAAATAATTACGAAATAATAAAAAAATAATAAAAAAATAAATAAAAAAAATAAATAATTCAATAAAAAATAATAATAAAAAAATACAAGTATACTAATAATATGAGCCTTTGAGCGGACCTGAATGAGAACTGTGTCTCAGGCTCAGCTCACTTAAATAACAAATAATAAATTAATTAATATAAAAATAATAATTAAAATAATAAAAAAAAATAAAAAATTATACATAATAACATAAAAATAAGAATAAAAAAAAAATGCTATATAATGAATATGTAATAATAATGCTATTAATGCAATAAACTATATCAAATTTATATAATGTATAATAATGCTATTAATGCTAATATATTAATGCTAATATAATGCTAATAATAATATGCTATTAATGCTAATATTATATGCTATTAATGCTAATAATTATGCTATTAATGCTAATAATTATTATTAATGGTATATAATAATGCTATTAATGCAAATATTATTGCTATTATTTATTATTAATGCTATTAATGCTAATAATATATGCTATTAATGCTAATAATTATGCTATTAATGGTAATAATAATGCTATTAATGCAAATAATATTGCTATTAATTCTATTATTAATGCTATTAATGCTAATAATAATGCTATTAATGCTAATAATTATGCTATTAATGCTACTATTAATGCTAATAATGCTAATAATAATCATATTAACGCTATTAATAATGCTATTAAGGCTAATAATCATGCTATTTATGCTATTCAAAATGCTATTAATGCTAATAATTTGCTATTAATGCTCTTTATGCTAATAGTAATGCTATTAATGCGATTAGTTATGCTATTAATTCTATTGTTTATGCTATTAATGCTATTAATAATGCTATTAATGCTATTAATGCTATTAATAATGTTATTCATGCTATTAATAATACTAATAATGCTATTAATGATAATATTAATGCTATTAATTGTATTATTAATGCTATTAATGCTAATAATAATGCTATTAATGCTAATAATTATGCTATTAATGCTAATATTAATGCTAATAATGCTAATAATAATCATATTAACGCTATTAATAATGCTATTAAGGCTAATAATCATGCTATTTATGCTATTCAAAATTCTATTAATGCTAATAATATTGCTATTAATGCTCTTTATGCTAATACTCATGCTATTAATGCGATTATTTATGCTATTAATTCTATTATTTAGGCTATTAATGCTATTAATAATGGTATTAATGTTATTAATAATGCTATTAATGCTATTCATGCTAATATTAATGCTATTAATTCTAATAATCATGCTATTAATCCTATTAATAATGCTATTAATGCTATTTTTAATTCTATTAATGCTATTAATAATTTTATTAATGCTAATAATGCTATTACTCCTCATAATAATGCTATTAACGCTATTATTAATGCTATTTATGGTAATAATGCTATTAATACTAATAACAATACTATTAATAGTACTATTATTGCTGTTAATAATGCTATTAATGCTAATAATAATGCTGTTAATGCTAATAATTATGCTATTAATGGTAATAATAATGCTATTAATGCAAATAATATTGCCACGTTCTAGAATCCCGATGCATTTGCATCGGGCTCACAGCTAGTACTTTATAAATTAATTCACATGTCAGGTATTTTTTACCCATCCATCTAAACAGCCCTGACTCTAAACCTGTTACCAAAGGGCGTGTTTTAAGATGCCGCTCCAAGACTTCCTGAATTGTTCCCTTTATTGCCCTTTGTGCCCATCCTCTAATATGTTGGGACTGTGCCGCTAAAAAATATATCCATGAATTTGGTAATGCCAAACCTCCCTCCTCCTTTGGCCTTTGAAGAGTCTCCAGTTTGATCCTTGGCTGTCCCCCACCCCACACCAAATCTCTAAAGATAGCATTGACACGTTGGAATATCGGCTGAGGAATCCACACCGGGGAATTATGTAGTGCATATAACAATTTGGGCATGAGCACCATTTTAAGTAAGATGGTATGTCCCACCACCGAGAAGCGCATTTTACTCCATGTAGATGCTTTATCCTTTAATTTCCCAAGTATCGGGTTTATGTTTAATTGCAAATAGTCCCTCACTGGTAGTGCTATGTTGATACCAAGATATTTGAATTCCCTTACTAGTCTGAGTTGCGTACGTTCTACCTGCTCAACATCTGAACCATCTAGGGCATCTACTCCCAGGATGTGAGATTTGTCCCAGTTAATTTGCAACCCAGATAGTAAACCAAATCTATTAATTATATCTATCTGCAATGAATCCTGAGGGTCTTGTAAAAACAAGAGAATATTATCAGCGTATAATGCCACCTTTTCTTCCACCACACCATATCGGAACCCCTTCACCGCCCCCGACCTCCTCAGCACAGCAGCTAATGGCTCTATGGCCATGGCGAACAGCAGCGTAGAAAGGGGACAACCTTGCCTCCTTCCCCTGTACATGTTGAATATATCTGAACGTTCCCCATTAACTCTCAGTCTAGCCACTGGGTGTTTGTATAATAATTTCAGCCATGCCATAAAGACCGGACCTATTCCCATCAATTGGAGAACTCTCCAGAGATAGTTCCACTCCACACTATCAAAGGCCTTCCGTGTGTCCAAAGAGACCACCACCCTGTGTCCAGTATTATCGGCAGTCATCTGCATATTAAAAAATAGACGTCTCAGGTTAATGGCCGTTGACCTATCCGGCATAAAACCCGACTGATCCGGATGGATCACACCAGACACCACCCGGCTCAGCCGGGTAGACAACACTTTGGCTAATATTTTTACATCTGCCGGAAGTAGTGAAATGGGTCTATACGAATCTGGTCGTGTCCGATCCTTATCTGGCTTTGGCAGAACCACCACAGTAGCTTCTCGCATTGATACTGGCAACTCTCCCTTTTCCAGAGCCGCTGAGAACACGTCTTTCAATTTTGGCAGTAGTGTCTCTCTAAGGTGTTTATAGAACTCTGTTGGGAACCCATCCGCCCCCGGGGCTTTGTTATTTGCCATTGACGACAAGGCCTCTTCCATTTCCTCTATTGTCCTTACTTTGGAAGTATACAAGTCTTCATAAAAGTCCCTGAACACTCCCAATATTTCCCGCGTTTCAGTGACTAGGGTGTCATTTTGGTCCAGGAGACCATATACATGTCCCGGTTCTCTCTGTGCCGCTGCTATAATAGACAGCAGGTGACCAACTTTTTCACCCTCTTCATAAAAGGCCAGTTTTTGAAATTCCCTCTTCTTTTCCCCATTTGCCAGAAATATCTTATCCACTCCCAATTGAGCTGTCTTCATGTTCTGCTGCGCCTCCACAGTGGGGTTAAGCACCAACTCCTCCTCCACCCTCCTTAGTGCATCCAATGCTTCTCTCTCCTCCGCTTTACTTTGACTTTTACATCTAGAAATGTCTCTGATCAGTAAGCCTCTAGTGTATGCCTTCATTGTGTCCCATACAGTTCCTATAGCTGCACTTCCCGTGTTGTTCTGAAAGAATTCCTCAATTTCTCCCGCTATCTTCTGCATATCTATAGTTTCCAGCCACACTGGGTGTACCTTGCATTCCTTCTGCCCACTGTCCCCCCAAATACCCACTTTTAATTCAACCAGTAACGGGCTATGATCTGAAAGCATCCTAGGCAAATATTCTATATCAGTGACAGTCTGGTTAATCAAGCTATCTCCCAGCGCCAAGTCAATTCTAGACATAGTACCGTGCGACGATGAATAGCACGAATATGTTTTCACACCCATATGACGAACTCTCCACAAGTCTATCATACCCATTTCTGATATATACTTAGCAAATGATGTATCTCCCCCTCCTTCCGTCCTTCCCAGATGTTTACTAGTTTTGTCCCATTGTCCATGCATTATGTTGTTAACATCTCCTATTAACAGAGTAGGTATCCCGGTCCAATGCCTCCTAAGTTCTATGATCTCCTGTAACTTTGTTCTGGTAAATGGCGGCGGAAAATATACCGCTACTATACAGTACAATCTACCATAGAGTCTGCAGACTAGAAAAACATACTGTCCATCTTTGTCTATCTTAATCTCTACCTCCTCAAAAGGAATTCCAGCATGTATCAAGATGGAAACCCCTCTCGCATAGGGGTCATTCCATGTCAAGTGAACCAATGATTATTACCTCTATATTTTTAATTCTTTTGAGATTTTGTTATTTGATAATAGCATGTCAGACAATGCAAAATGTGAAGAGAAACATTTTTTTAAAAATTAATTTTTTTTAAAAATGATTTTCAAAGTTCGGAAAAAGTGTGAATTTCGCTGTTGCCTGCCTTTACGTTTCTCCTCATAACTCAGGCTAGGAATAAGATAGAGAGACAAAATAAACACCAATCTACTCAGAACTATACAGGCTTTCATCAGATATGTCACAAGAGGATCTTTGTTAATATTTTACCCATGTGATCGCAAGCGCAAAACTTTAAAACGTATTTCCGAAAAATCGGCGCGCTTTAAATATTTCAAAAACTGCCCATGTGTCTGCTTTGCTCTTAGCCACATCTGTACCAAATTTCAAGTTGGGATCGCGATGGGATCATATTTTAACATATTTTACTATTAATAGCGTCAATGGGTCATTCCATATCAAGTGATTTAAATATGAATATTTTTTTTTACCTGACATCTTTAGATTTTTTTTTTTTTTTCCTTTATGAAGTACTACTTTAGTTAATTACAAATTAAAAGTTTGGAATTTTTTTCTTCATCAGTTAATTTTTTACAGATTTTTAAAGTTTAAAAAAAGGGTGAATTTTGGCCTGGTATGACTTTACATTTTTTTATCTCGGGCTAGAAATAAGATAGAGAAACAAAATAAACACCATTCTACTCAGAACTGTCCAGGCTTTTACCAGATATGTCACAAGAGTATATTTGTTAATTTTAATTTTTTACCCATGCGAATGCAAACGCAACATTTTGAAACGCATTTCCGAAAAAAACGTTTTAATAAAAATTTTCCAAAACTGCCCATGTGTCTTTTATGCTCTTAGCCACATCTGTACCAAATTTCAAGTTGGGATCGTGATGGGATCATATTTTAAAATATTTAACTATGGTTAATCTCATTTTTATTAAATTTTGAAAAAACATATGAAAGACATACATTCAATCTTTTAACAAAATCTTGAGACATATAAAATATACAAAAAAAGACAATTCACAAAGTTATTAGTAACTTTAAGATAAGCTGCAAATTTACTTTTGCGCTTATCTCTGGTGCAATATATACTACAATCTAAATATAATTCCAAACACTCAAGTATACAACCTTTCTCAGGGTTTTGAGATGTTCTGATGTCAAGGGGACAAGCAGCCCCAGCAGAATGATTTTTATCACTTGGCCCCTTCTAACAGGTTGACCACGTAAGTGGGTCATTACCCGTTGAGGCCTAGTTGGAATAGTCTATCGTCTGGTGTACCGGAAAGGAAGGCCGAAATATTAATGATCTACTCACAGCTCAGAGTTTCCGAAACCTGTCTAATGTTCACTAGAATTCTGAAGGTATAGGTGTATCGTTTTTATTCATCAATTCCAAAGTAAACACATACATGCAGTAATATACAGAAAGAAGAAGGGAAAAGGACACATCGGCAAACTACAGCACAAAAGCTAGCATCATTGCAATTATGGTATCTTATCATTAATAACTTTTATGTTATGAGGTTTAGTGGTGGGGTACTAAATGTTATTGTAAGTACCGTGGTATAAGTATTTCCCCTTATCATAACCTTCTATTAAGCTTACTAGTCTATGGCCCCTTTCATTATATCTCAGGCATCTGACTTTAACCTACACTTTAACCTATCTCCCGCCTGAACTACTGCAACCTCCTATTCACCGGCCTCCCGGCCTCCTCCCTTGCACCTCTCCACACCATCCTCAACTCTGCTGCCCGACTCATCAACCTATCTTCCCACTACTCCCCTGCCTCCCCTCTCCGCCAAGCCCTCCACTGGCTCCCCATCCCCCAAAACCCTAACCCTGACATACAAGGCCATACACAACCTGTCCCCTCCCTACATCTCCAACCTGGTCTCCCGCTACCTCTCTTCGCGCACTCTGCGCTCCTCCCAAGGACTCCTCCTCTCAACCCCCCGCATCTCCACCTCCCACAACCGCACACAGGACTACTCTCGTGCTTCTGCCAGACTCTGGAACTCCCTCCCCCATCATATCAGACACTCCCCGACCCTGGGAACCTTCAAGAAAAACCTGAAGACCCACCTCTTCCTACAAGCCTATAACACACACTGAGACCCACTGCATCATCTCACCTCCCCCTCCTACTGTCTCCCTCCCCACCCCCTTTAGACTGTGAGCCCTCGCGGACAGGATCCCCGACCCTGCTGTACCCGTATGACTAATTGTGATATGTCATCGTTTGTCGTCGTTTGTGTCTACCCTCCAAATTGTAAAGCGCCATGTATCCTAATGGCGCTATATAAATACCTATTAATAATAATAATAAATAATAATAGAAAGGAAATACCTAGACTGAATGTATCAGATGGGAAGAAAAGAGAGATAGAAAAGAAGAGAGAGAGAAGAGAAACAAAAACCATTAGAAAAAGTTATACTGGGAAAGAAAAGCCATGTAAGAAAAAAAGGAGGGGGGGGACGGGTGAGGTATGGGAAGGAGAAAATGTACTCATCCCACTGGCTCCCCATCAGCCAGAGGTCGAGCCATATTATCTGTGCTGGAAAAGATACTCCTACATTCTGCAGAGTCGTGAAAAAGAATCCATTCAACCCAAATCCCTAAGAATTTGTTCCGAGATCCCGACGCATCAGCTGCGAGCTCCTCCATTCGATATATGTCCATCAATTCTTTGAACCAATCAAGTAGAGATGGAGCCCGGCTTGATTTCCAGAACCTCGGGATCACAGCACGAGCAGCCGAGATGCAAAAGCGGAGAATATCCCTCTTCTGTAGCCCAATAGGACCTGGAAAAATGGATAACATTGCCGATTCTGGGCAGCATTCGGGTTGTTTACCTGTTATCCGGGCGTATGCATTGAAAACCTCAGACCAGAACCGCCGGATTTCCCCACAACTCCACCAAATGTGTATCATTGTACTCTTCTCTTCCCCACAGCGCCAGCAGGTATCAGGGGTTCCAGGGAACATGTTCCGGAGTGTCGTCGGGCACAAGTACCATCTAGTGAGCAGCTTATAGCTTCTTTCTTGTGCAGAACAAGCGCTAGCTAGTGAGTGAGTTAATATAAAGCATTTCTGCCAATTAGCTTCTGAAATGCTACACCCCAATTCCCTCTCCCAAGCACGTTGGAAGTAAAGGGTGCCCTGCTCTCTCATGGACCCTAAGGCCTGGTATAGAACTGATATTTTGCGCCTCGGTGGAGCCTCCAGTTGGAATAACCTCTCCAATACGTTGGGCGTCAATCTTACCCTGCAAGAGTGGTCAGCTGAATATAAATATGTTCTGTATTGGAGAAATTCGAATCACTTAAGAGGTCTCGTAGGTTCTTTGAGTTGTAGCTCTGCCATCGGGGGCAAACCACCACTGGACAGAGTCTGTCCTACTCGGGTGTCATCCACAATCCGCCAACATAAAAATCTCTGCCTGTCAAATCTGGGTGGGAAAGATGGGTTGGAAAAAAGGGGAGTCAAAGGGCTAAGTCTGTCGTTTAAGCGGAGGGTTTTCGTCACTAGGTGCCATACCTTCAAGGTGTTTCTGGTCATGTCTGTCAAAGGTACTAGGTCTGTGGAGTCTTTAGGGGAAATCCAAAGCAGGTGTTTCAGCGGAATCCCCAAACCCTCTTGCTCCACCCCTACCCATTTCTTGGAGGACGCATGATAATGCCAATCTAGAGCTCTAACAAGAGAGGAAGCCACAAAGTACGCTCGTATGTTGGGTAGTCCAACCCCTCCTCTGGTCTCGGGCAAGGATAGGATATTCATTCGCAATCTGGACCTCTTGCCCCCCCAGGCAAATCTAAGGATCATAGATTGCATTTTGGAGAGGAAGCCTCTATCCAATAGAACAGGAACTGTCTGAAAAGTATATAAGAGTCGGGGCAAGACATGCATCTTGACTACGTTTATTCTCCCGAACCAGGATAGCTTTAATTGTCTATAGGAGGTAAATGCCGATTCCGCGTTAGTCAAAAGGGGTTGATAATTTAAATTGAATATTTGTTTAAGATCTTTTGGTATAAGGACTCCCAAGTACTTAATGGCTTCTACTTTCCATTTAAATGGGAACTGTTTAGATAGATGACAAACCAATTCTCCAGGCAAAGAAATATTGAGTGCCTCGGTTTTGGAGCAATTCACTTTAAAGTTGCTCAATTGTCCGAACCGTTCAAACGCCATTAAGACCGAAGGGATGGAGACCAGGGGCTGGGAGATGTAAAGTAGCAGGTCATCTGCAAATAAGGCTAATTTGTGATGACTCTGTCCCAGCTTGACCCCATGGACGCATTCATTGGACCTAAGTGCAAAATATTTAACTATTATAGTGTCAATTCAAAAATCACCAAGATTTTTCACAATTGCTCGTCAATAGTTTGAATTTGATATAAAGAAACATAGTCTTGTAACATCTCAAATGAAAGCTGTTACAGTTCTGAGTAAAATGATGCCTCTCCCACTTCATTATCTTATTTCTAGCCTGAGATAAAAAAATGTAAAGTCATACCAGGCCAAAATTCACCCTTTTTTTAAACTTTAAAAATCTGTAAAAAATTAACTGATGAAGAAAAAAATTCTAAACTTTTAATTTGTAATTAACTAAAGTAGTACTTCATAAAGGAAAAAAAAAAAAAAATCTAAAACGTCAGTAAAAAAAAATATTCATATTTAGATCACTTGATATGGAATGACCCATTGACGCTATTAATAGTAAAATATGTTAAAATATGATCCCATTGCGATCCCAACTTGAAATTTGGTACAGATGTGGCTAAGAGCAAAGCAGACACATGGGCAGTTTTTGAAATATTTAAAGCGCGATGATTTTTCGGAAATGCGTTTTAAAGTTTTGCGCTTGCGATCACATGGGTAAAATATTAACAAAGATCCTCTTGTGACATATCTGATGAAAGCCTGGACAGTTCTGAGTAGATTGGTGTTTATTTTGTTTCTCTATCTTATTTCTAGCCCGAGATATGATAGAAAATGTAAAGCCATACCAGGCCAAAATTCGCACTTTTTTAAAACTTTAAAAATCTGTAAAAAATTAACTGATAAAGAAAAAAATTCAAAACTTTTTTTTTGTAATTAGATAAAGTTGTTCTTCATATAGAAAATTTTTTTTAAAAATCTGAGGACGTCAGGGAAAAAAAATATTCATTTTTGGATCACTTGACATGGGATGACCCATAGGTGGAATACGTGGAATGGTATGCTTTTTGAACCCATTTCCTTGCCAAGGTTCCAATTTTGTCAGCAGTCAGGTGTGTTTCCATAAGACAGATGATGGAAGGTACATCCGCCCTCCTTTTACGTTCCGCTAGTCCACGTATATTCCAGCTCAATACTCTAACCATACCGGCCATTATTAATCAGAGTCATCATAATCATAAAAGACCATATCTTTCAATATCCCATTTGCTGTCTTTCCCCTCCCTTCCCCCTCCCACCTCCCCCCATACTCCCCACCAAAATCCCTCCATACTCCTCCATCTCCTCTATTCCACCACTGAAATAGTCGTTTCGTTCTCTCAGTCCGAGAGTGGGTGAATGAAACCGACCCATACCGCCAGTTGGACACTCCTGCCCAAAAAAACAAAAAATAAAAATTCGCTGTCTTACCTAAGACCTCTCCCGCCTTATGAAAAACTCAATATGATCAAATTAACTAACTGCATGCACCACCAATCACCTTATCAGTCTATAAAACATGTTTGAATCCTGCAACCAATAGTCAACTGTAATCAGATAAATGAAGAAAAAATAAAATAAAAAAGGGAAAAGAAAATCAAAAAAAAAAGGAAGAGGAGATTTTTCATCATCTCCCTTCCCCCTCTTCCCCCTCACAGTGAAGGGTGAATATATCGCACATGGTCAATTCCTCAGTCTGCTTCCTTCAGCTGTCCTTGTACTCCCTTACTCGTCTTGCATTTTTCTCAGACTGTCAAGACCCCGACCACCGGTTCTCCCCGCCGCGCAATGATTGAGACCACACCAATGTATATCTTTGAATACTTCTTTATTGAGGGCATAAACGTAACACCACTCATTTATTGCATAAAAGGGGGTTGGATATTATATATGGCCGCAGCTCACAACAAGGCCTTAACTGCCTTACACCTGAGGGGAGAAAGCCCGAATGCCTCGGCCGTCCTTGGCAGGTAGACTTTCACCAACTCCCTCTTCCACCGGCTGCGACTTGACCTGTAAAACATCCTACTTATAGGGAGGGAGGGCGGGCGATGATGTTCACTCTGAGAGCAGAATGGTAAGAGACAGGATGTGCCCTGGGGGTTGCAATATGTAGCCTGGGGGCGGGCTGAAGGCACTAGGAATGTGGCTCAGAGGGGAAAAAAGAGGGGGGGGGGAGAGAGGAGAGCGACAGGAGGGGAAAGCTAAAACATTCCACGGCGAGGAGTAGCGATGCATAACCTTAGCTGGGCTTGCCAGTCAGAGGCATCGGCATCAGCCGAGGTGCCTTACAGACTGTCAAGACCCCGACCACCGGTTCTCCCCGCCGCGCAATGATTGAGACCACACCAATGTATATCTTTGAATACTTCTTTATTGAGGGCATAAACGTAACACCACTCATTTATTGCATAAAAGGGGGTTGGATATTATATATGGCCGCAGCTCACAACAAGGCCTTAACTGCCTTACACCTGAGGGGAGAAAGCCCGAATGCCTCGGCCGTCCTTGGCAGGTAGACTTTCACCAACTCCCTCTTCCACCGGCCACGGAGTGGCGAGGGCTGTCGCCCGAGCTGCGACCCCCACTCATGCATCTGATAGCCTGCTCCACTCCATCCTGGATATCCGACAGAAATATGTCGAGGCCTATCTCATTTAGGCTAAACCCGTCCTCTAGCAGAAACCGGTGGATGTCGGCTTCCAAAATGTCGTGCCCGACCACTATTCCCCTTCTGACTGACACAAACCTGGCCATACGTGAGTTCACGTACCTTCTAGCCTTCTCCACCGCCATCACATTCCTTGCCCCTGGCCAGCTAGCCCTGGGGAGCATGTTTGACCAAACTATCAACAATTTGTTGAAGAAGCCCCCGAGCCTCTCCAGGTCTACTTGCATTATTGCGAGGAGCTCGGGGATTCTGACCGACACTAAGTCGTTCCCACCTGCATGTATAACTAGAATGATGGGGCCCGCTTCTAGCCGCGCTATGGCCACTGCCTCAGGCAGGACCTGTGCCCACGGTAGCCCCCGCTTGCCTCTCCAATTTACGGCTATATCCCGGAATCCAAGGTCTCCGCCACCCGGTCTCCTGGCTTCTGCTCGCAATGCTGCCCAATAAATCTGCGAATGGCCCAAGATCCAGACGCTGGGTCTGGGCGGATCTAAAAGAGAAAGGTCATTAGCAATCGTCCCTCCGACAACATCCTTGTCATCGTGCCCCTTCCCAAGATTTTGTGCGCTGAGCTCGCTATTCACTGCTCGCGGTATGCCGTGTAAAACACATAATCCGGCTGACACACTCTATGCCCGCATGCTTGCCTATGTATATATATCTGAATGTATTGTAAATATGTATATATATTTATTTATCTCTTTTTTTTTTTTTTTTTTTTATTATAGCGAATCAAACTGTGCCAGGTTTACAATGTCTTGCCGGGGTCCGGTAGGCAAAAGCCTGTTGTAACTTATTGTGACCCGATTCCACCATGCAAGGAGAGCCATTCTTTCCTGGGTAACGGGGGGAAGGGGGGGGGGGGGGGGGGGGTTGTGGTAGGGTGGTGATCCCGCATTTAAATTAAATCTGGCCTTATGTAGTGGAAGAAGGCATCCGACTTCCAGCGCCCTACCCTTTTTATTTCTTGATTTGTGAGGCCGGCCCTGGCGGCCTCGGTTGCTGCTCCTATGCGAAAGGAGTGAGTGCCATAGTCTTTGGGCTGCAGCCCTACACCTGCGAGGGAGGCTTTTAGCTTGGCTGTGAATTGGCCGATGGTGAGTGGGGAACCATCTGCGTGCTCGAAAAATTGAATTTGTGGGGTTCGGGAGTCCCAGTATCGGCGTAGGGCCATGAGGGGCATAGTGGTCCGGGGGACGGGAATATGGGAAACCAGATACCCCGGCCCAGCTTGTCTGTTTTGGATCGCCTGATGCGCACTCTGACCCCCCCGTTGCAAACAATGACGTCGTCGCGCTGCAGCCCGCCGGGGCGCTCTGCCGATCTGGTGACAAGCTCGCTTACCCGAAGCGCACCGAAGAAAGCAAGTGCAAAAGCAGCCGCAAAAAGCAAAACCTCGTGTGCCGTGGGGCAGTTGTTGGATAGACAGTCTATCATTTTGGACAGCAGAGAGAAAGATATAGGCCTTCTGCTTTCGAGGCTTACCCGCTTCCTCTTCCAACCTTTTATGGCTTGCGTGAAAAGGAACCTCTTAGTGACGTCAGGCCAACCCCGTAACCGAAAGTGAAAAGCCAATCCCGCCAGACGCTGCTGCGCGACGTTGCCGGAGACGCCGCTGGCGTGCAGGTTTGCTAAATAGTGGCCAATCATTTGGCATAAAAAGGCATGTGTTACCTGCTGCGGCATCGCCGGCACTAGGTCAGACCATTCTTTCCAAGCCTTACCATAGGAGCGCCAGGTGGCTGGAGCTAGTGACGCTTGGACCAGTGGCATCAGTCGTTCTCCAAGAGCTTCCACATTAGTTTCGGGCACTCCGTGCCCCTTCTGTCTGCTTTCGGGTGCAATGCTCGAAATGTCTGAAAATCAAAACGTGACAAGGCATCAGCAATTCTGTTATCCACCCCAGGGACGTGTCGTGCCCTAAACCAAATGTTGTATTCGAGGCACCTGAGTACTAGGTAGCGAATAAGTTTGATGACTGGCGGTGATGACGATGCCAAGCGGTTGATGGCATGCACCACGCTGATGTTGTCCGTCCAGAAACAAATGCGTTTGTTGGCGAGTTGCTCCGCCCACAGAGCTGTGGCTGCCACTATGGGGAAGAGTTCCAGCAGGGTGAGGTTCTTCGTCCAACCCGCCGGGCCCCAGGTGTCCGGCCAGCTGCTGGCGCACCAGGATGTACTCAGGAAGACCCCGAAACCGTAACTACCGGCTGCATCTGAGAACAGTGAAATATCTGAACTGGATACCTCTGGCTCTTGGAAACAAGTGCGACCATTGTAGACTGCTAAGAAATCTTTCCACACTCTTAGGTCATCTTTCAAGGGCCTGGTGATGCGTATCCTGTGGTGTGAAGCCTGTATGCCCCTTGTAGCTAGGCATAATCTGCGAGAGAATGCCCGCCCCATGGGCATGACCTTACAAGTGAAGGCTAGAGACCCCAGTAGGGACTGCATCTGGGCGAGTGTCACCTTGTGCACGGTTAGGAAGCCATCAATTAGGGCTGATACCTTCCGGACCTTATCTGCTGGTAGGCGAAAAACCATGGCAACCGTGTCTATCTCGATACCCAAAAAAGAGAGTGTCGTTGTGGGTCCTACCGTTTTCGCTGCTGATAATGGAACCCCGAACTTAGCCGCTATTGTTTGGAAGGCGTGCAGCGCGTTGGCGCAAGCATCGGACTCCGGAGGGCCGATGAACAGGAAGTCGTCAAGGTAGTGTGTTACAGATTTGAGCGAAGAAACGTCCTTGACCACCCATTCAAGGAAGGAGCTGAACAACTCGAAAAGCGAGCAAGATATGGCGCACCCCATGGGGAGGCACATGTCGTAGAAGAAGTGGTCTTGTAGTGTGCACCCCAACAGGTGGTGACACCCGGGGTGAACCGGCAAGAGGCGGAAGGCTGCCTCAATATCCGATTTGGCCAGAAGAGCCCCTTGCCCTGCTTCCCTGACCAAGCGAACCGCCTTGTCGAAGGAAACATACGAGACAGTGGAATCTTCAGTCGGGATGTCGTCATTGACAGACTTTCCGTGTGGGAAGGAGAGGTGGTGTATCAGGCGGAATTCGCCTTCCTCCTTCTTAGGGACTACACCGAGTGGAGAAATTCTTAAATTGGGGAAGGGGAGAGTTTTAAATGGGCCAGCCATGCGGCCTAGCGCTATCTCCTTTTGCACCTTGTTGTGCAGTACCTCGGGGTTGTCCCTGGCAGATTTGAGGTTGCGTGCAAACTTTGGGAAGGGGGAAGGAATGAAAGGGATGACAAAACCGTGGGTGAAGCCGTTGGCAAGGATGGCGGCCGCTGCTTTTTTAGGGTAACGCTCTAACCAGGGGGCCATCTCTGCTACGCTCACTGGCGTCCTTGGAAGAGGAGGATGGCTTTGGGAGTGGCCGATTGGCTGCCTTGTCACATCTGGAAGATGCGTGGCTGCCCCCGCAGGATGAACATTCATGCCTGTATTTGCATAGTCCCTGAAATTTGCAATGGCCCTCGTTGAAGAGCCAGCAGCAGCCCTGCTTTCTGGGCTGGCTGTATAGTTGCCCTTGCCTGGGAAGAGGGTTCCCTGGAAAGGACTGAGCAGTCCTTTGAGAGAGCATGAGCGTGAGCCATGAATCTGTGGCCTTGATACCCCAACCCAGGTGGGGCTGCGCGGCTAGTTGACGCCTGAAATCTTCATCGTATTTCCACCAGGCAGAGCCCCCGTGGGTCTTATACGAATTGAAGATGGTGTCGCAGTATGTGAATAACTCCGTACACCTTTCTGGGTGCTTTTGACCCATGACCGACCCCAGGGTGTGAAAGGCCTGAAGCCAGTTATGGAAAGTTTTTGCCGCTCTGGGCTTTTTGTGGGGCATGCGGTCGGTCGGAAGCCTTTCTTTGTCAACAGTGGCCAGCTCAGGTTTGAGCAGCGACCATATATCAATGTAATCGTTGGCCCATATCTTATGTATCGTCTCCGGGGAAAGGTGAGACCCGGGGGGTGCGACCCTGCAGTATTCCATGTGGGAGTGCACGGTATGTGGTGTGCAAAGAGGGGCATGCGCTGAAGCAGCAATGGAACCCTCCCGGGACACAGAAATGAAACCCTCCCGGGACCCGGCTAGCTGTGACCCCCCAGCCCAAGAATTGGCAAAGCCGAACTCACCATTTGATGTCGTCGGCTGGGTTGATGTCGTCATCTGCTGGCTTCCTAGATCCCCGTTTGTAGCATCGTTCATTCGTCGAGCTGACGTGCGCTTGCTTGTTCTCCTGTTACGAGAGCGGCCTTCTTCTATTGACGATGTTGATGATTTCGGTGGGTCGCTCCGTGACCGACTTCTGTGCGATGCGGAAGTTGAAGCACTGGAAGATGCGTGATGCCTCCGACGGGTTGATCTCTTGTTCCGTCTGTATGATCGAGAGTGTCTATGACGTCTTGCACCTCTGGATGTATGTCGTGATGAACGATGATGTCTGCCGCGGCTCCTGCTGCGGCTGGTATATGATGAGCTTGACGAACCGCATTCTCTGCGTGACTTTCGTCGTGGCGGTGATGGCGTTGCCGTCCCATCCTGGGTTGGCCCTCCGACTCCCTGCAGTGACGCTATTGGGGGTGAGGGCTGTGGGTGCCCGTGAGGTGGATACCCCCCGTGGGTTGTCTGTGCTTGAAGGGATGCTTCCGCCTGCCCTTGTGGCCTTTGAGAGCAGGGAGGGGTGGGGGGCAAGAGTAAGCCCTCAGTGAATGGTGGCCCGGGGTTATCATGGGTGGTTGACTGAAGAGACTCCCCAGATGACCTAGGGGAGTCCTGCTGCAAGGACTCCTCTGCAGAGGAGTAGGAGCTCTCACTTGCCCCCATGTTGTGGAGTGCAGTGGAGGTAGTGATAGCACTGGCCCTGGGAGAGTGTGCCGCGGGGTCCTCCCTGGCCGGGCGTTCGCGGGGAATGTTTGAACGCCGGGCCGGAAGTGACGCCGCCGCACGTGTTGTACGGCCGCCGGATGCCGGGCTTGTAATCCGGCCACGTGACGGCCGCGTCACCGGAAGTGACGCGACGGGCCGGGAACCCGGACGCGGTGCTAACCGCGTCACTTCCCGTCGCGTCACCGGAAGCGACGCAACGGGCCGGGCACCAGGACGCGGTGGTAGCCGCGTCACTTCCTGCCGCGTCACCGGAAGTGACGCGGCGGAGCGGGATGAAGGCCGCGGCTCCCGCGGGAACGCGGAGCCCGGTGGAGCAGGGGCTGCGCGAGAAGAGCGCGCTCCAGGCGCGGGGAGCGCGGCTGCCCCTGCTCCTGGCTGGCGGCTGTGCTGGGGGAGAGGATTCACCTGCTGGGCCGCAGATAAGGTGAGTGGGCGGCGAGACCGCCGGGGCCCCGGGAGGGGCGGAGCCGGGCTAACCCGATGCCGCCGTGCCGCTGGGGGGTCCATGCGAGCAGGTGACACGGCTTGGTTGTGACCCAGGGGAGGGGCTTGATTGGATGGAGTGCGGCCGTTACTGGCCGGCCTGTGCCTGCGTGTGGGGGCTTCTGTGGCAGTGTCAGAGGGGGCTGCTGCGTTGATGGACGCAAGCGGAGGTAGCCTGGCCCTGTCCGCCCGGGCCCTCTGCCTGCGTCTGGGGCTTTCAGTGGGGCTGAGCCTTATGGGCGGACGTGATGGTCTGGAAGACCTGCGTCCACTTAGTGCAGGATCAGCTAGGAGGGAGCTGGTGCCCACAAGGGAGGCTAGCCATTCGGCCCCCTCCCGTCCGAACCTTTCTCTTACCGCTGCTTTGAGAGCGTCCATCGTCTGGTCAGCAATGGTGATCGTCGATGATGTTCACTCTGAGAGCAGAATGGTAAGAGACAGGATGTGCCCTGGGGGTTGCAATATGTAGCCTGGGGGCGGGCTGAAGGCACTAGGAATGTGGCTCAGAGGGGAAAAAAGAGGGGGGGGGGGGGAGAGGAGAGCGACAGGAGGGGAAAGCTAAAACATTCCACGGCGAGGAGTAGCGATGCATAACCTTAGCTGGGCTTGCCAGTCAGAGGCATCGGCATCAGCCGAGGTGCCTTACAATCCAATCCATCGCCTCTTCCGGAGTTTGCAGGAAGTGTACCCTGCCCAATGCAACCAGTCTCAGTTTGGCTGGGTACAACATTGAATATGCAAGTCCCATGTCTCTCAATCTCTTCTTCACATCTCTGTAGCTCATTCGCATTTTTTGCACCGTGGGTGAATAGTCTGAATAAAACGATACATCCTGCCCATCTATGGTCAAATCTTTAATCTTCCTTGCTGTACGTAGAATAGTGTCTCTATCCCTGTAATTTAGGAGCCTTGCTAGTATGGCTCGGGGTGCTGCTCCCGGAGGCTGGGGTCTCAGTGGGACTCGGTGGGCACGTTGTACCACAAACACCTTTGATAGTTTATCAGCTCCAAATTTGTTAAGCAGCCAAGACTCAATGAATTCTGTAGGATTCGATCCCTCTGCCTTTTCTGGGACCCCTACTATTCTGACATTATTGCGACGCGACCTGTTTTCTAGGTCATCATTTTTTGCAATGACTTCAGCTAATTGTTTCTCTTGCTGTGTCTGAGCAGACTGTATAGTCAGTATAGTGTCCTCAGCAGTGCTCACTCTTTCCTCCACCTCCCCTGCACGGGTGTCAGCTTTTTTCATAGCAGCCTTCATGTTAGTGATTTCAGCCTGCACTCCAGTGACCTGCTTTGTAAGCTTAGTAAGTGCCAGCTTACAGTAGGACACAACATTGAATACATCCTTCAAAGTAGGTTCTCCTATATTAGTTTCTAGAGCAAAGTCCTCTGTATCTTCCTGTGTCTCCTCTCTGGAGCCCTCATTCACACAGTCCTCCTCCCCCACTGTCTGCTCCAGCTCCTCCATGTCATGCTCTGCCCCAGCCTCCTGCTTTGAATTGTCAGCTCCAAACTCACCCCTTTCTTGTCTGGCAAACTGTACCAGGCGTGCAGCTACTGACATTCTCCTGGAGCATGTTGCATTCTCTCTGGCTGCCTCTTCCTGGGCCTCGGCGCCATCTTGGCCCTTTACTCCTCGCCCCTGCCCGGGTTCTTTCTGCCTGGTGCGAGTCATGGCTGTGTCCCTGCGCTCCAAAAACACACTCCGGAGGGGCAGAAGAGCTTCCTGCAGGATCCGGTGTCACAGTGGCTGGTCAGGGGTGTACTGGTTCTGTGCACACAGCTGCGATCGGCGGGAGAGCTCCAGTCACACGTCTGCTCACATCCCTGGCTAGGCCACGCCCCCCAATTTGACATGTTCTTGATGATCCTGTAAAGAGTCAAAAAAAATACAATATCGTCCAGTTGGATCATGGTGAACTAGTCAAATTGATCTCTAAAAATGTAATTGGCAAGATGTTGAAATGTTGCAGGGGCATTGCAAAGCCCGAAGGGCATCACCAAGTATTCAAAATGCCCATACTGACATCTGAATGCCGTTTTCCATTCATCACCGGGATGGAAACGGACCAAGTTATAGACCCCGTGAAGATCCAGTTTAAAGAATATTTTGGCACGAGGTACTGTTTCCAATAATTTGTGAATCAAAGGCAAGGGAGAACGATTCAGTATGGTGACCTTATCGAGTTCCCAATAGTCGATACACGGCCTAAGGGTCCCATCCTTCTTTTCACAAAAAAGATAGGTTCCCCTGCTGGTGAGGAAGAAGGATGTATGAAGCCTTTGGCCAAGTTTTCATCCATATAATACATCAAGACTTGAAGTGACACACCCACCAAGGCAGTGGGGTGCTCAGAACTGGGTCGGGCAGTTCTCTGAGAAAGTCACGGGACTGTGACCCGACTCCGTGTCCCTAGCTGTGTCATAAAAATGGGGGATATTTTATATGGGATTTAACGTGACACCACCTGTGGGTTTCGGCAATTGGGGATGGATAGCCGACGCTGTGGTCAGATCCTTTGGTGCTGTTGGTAACGCAGCTTGATGTTCTGTTCTCCACAGGAAGAGCAGGAGGTCCCAGGGCAGTTGAAACCAGTTTATATAGGAAATAGGGAACACTGGGGTGCAGGAATGAGGGTGCGACAAATGACTGGAGGACACAAGAGCTGAGGTTTCCTTTACCTTTACTTGATGGTCGATGGCGCAGACGAGGATATTGGCCACAGATGGTAGTGGAGATCCGGGCAGCAACTGGGGATCCACCTAACCAGGTTTAGAGAAACTCAAGTAAAAGTTTTCTTGCACCCCTGATGAAGCAGGGACAGCACAGAAACGTGTTGGGAATAAACACCATTGCATCAAGACTTCGTGTAATCCTTTTTCCTTAAACAGCATCGCGGATCGTAGGAGGACTATTACTTGGATTTTTGTATACACACCACTTTTCACGTGGAAGTGCGGATCCAGCAGCAGCTGTACGAACGCATATACCAGTTGTGGGTTTACACAACTGGTCCAGGTGAGCACATACGATTTAAGGGTATTAAGTTTCCCCATATGATAAGACCCATTGCGCTCTGTTTTGTCTCTCACTTGCAGATAGGTGGGTTTAGAGGCCTTCCTTCTGCGTGGTGCTGTTTGGTCCTCACTGCCTGAAGTTCTGCTGAGACCCTTTTCCTGCGTGTCTAGTCTTTGCCTGTATGGCAGGCAGCTCGAGCCTATCATAGGTGTTGCTCCCCTGTGGCGGCGCTGGGCTCTGGTATGCTGCTTTGCCTTCAGACGTTTAGTGGGGCCAGGGGACTTGCAATCCTCTGCCCTCCAGATTTAGCTGCCGGGACTTCAGTACCCGAACAACCACGGGCTCCGACACCCGGTTTCTAGCGCTCTCCTCTGGGGTGAGTCTGGTCACGACTCCACTCCCCAGGTTCTCTTCGACTCCTCTCTTTCACTAGCTTTCCACTGTCCTGGAATGAGCCTCAACCGACTCCAGTCTCCAGGACGTCTGTACTGTTCTCCATCTCAGACTGAACTGACTGAATTTCTGACTAAACCCTCCTCCGGGCCAGAATTTATAGGGGAGCTCCCCTAAAACCGGGTTCAGAGCTCCCCCATCTGGTCTGGAGTCAGAACAAATGTTGGATGATGGCATTACCTGACAAGGGGACCCCTTCTTGCTTCCAGGCATGACATCACCCCCTGTGAGGAAAGCAATGCCACGGTAGCAACCAGACCCCTGGGGTGCCACAGAAGCTCAGGTGCAGCCAAAGGATATACATTACTAAAAGGAATAGCTGCCCATGGAGGCAACTCAATAGAACAGTCATAATGCAGAAGAAGCTGATCTACTTTCTTGTCACAAATGTCAGAAAATTATTTATACACAAAAGGTAAAGTGGATACCTGTACGGGAGATTCCGAATTCCGGGACTCTGGAACTGCTTTACTTATTGCTGAATACCTTCTTGTTAGAAAGGTAATTTCCTTAGTCTCCCAGTTGATAGTCAAATTCTGAGAACACAGGTAAATAACTCCTGGCAACCGTGCCACACTCACCTACCATATTATAACCACATAACCACCCCTCCCTCAACCAATTTAATATCGTCAATCATTTTTTAGGTGAAACTCACCCCAATATCATTTCTTTTCCTTTATAAATAACTCCTGGCAACTGTGCCACCTCTCCTGCCAGAGTATAAGGTGTCACCAAAATACCCCTTACAATTCCATATCTCCAAACATTCACTGGAAAGACCTGCACCAATATCATTCCTTCCCTCTCTGCAAATCATCACCTTCATTGGCTGCCCATTCCCCCATCATACAAGAGATCCAGCAATATCAGACCCCATAATTCTATGGCTCCTGACCCACCCAAACTACTTTGGGAATCTATCTTGTCCCAGCTGCCTGTCGTCAAGACAAGAGCCTCCTCAGCAGGGAATATGATCATCCCTATGGAACCAAACTAATCACAACCCTCTAGAACAGACCACAAACAGATCATTAGAAAGTGTACTGCTCCTCCATGACCCTTTGATATAATGGTGAACACACGAGCACCCACAATGCACACAGATGCAGCTAAACATAAAAGCCAACAAAACAGAACACAGATTCTCCAATACCCACCATGTGCACATGTTCATCTCCAGATCCCATAAAAACTCCTACCTCACAGCTGCCATAGGGAAAGACAATTCTTTCAGCTTCTTGAACCATATGACAAACCCACCTTTAAATATACCGGAGGCAGTTGGCTACAAACCCGGAAACAGCCCCACCACTCTAGCATTTTTAAACCATCCCTAGTCAATTCTCATACCCATGATTATGGAACAATTCACCAATATACTTCACACAACTTGGTACGACTCTTAATGCCACCAAGGGCAAAACCAAAGCCACCTACCTATGTCGGGAGAAACACACAAGCAACACGCATACAACCGTCCAGTCTTCACAAATCTTCTTGAAGCAGCACCTAGTAATCCCTCAGTACTTACTAAACTCAACTTTGTAGTAACCAACCCCACATCCCCTTCAAATCTTCTACTTCGGCTCTGTCTACTCAAAGCCCATATTCCAAAACCCAGCAAACTAGAAAATAAAAAAAAATAACAACCCCTCAGTCACATCATGATAAACCAGTGTGACGGGTATTATGACTGAGTAAACCTTCATTCCCCCACAACACCACAGGATGCAAATTAGACATCACTAAGCGGTCAAGAAGAATGATTTACTGAAAAAAATGTCATTGGGTGGCCAGCCCCACAACACATTGTCACACTGAGGAGCGCGACCTTTAATTAGTCAACACCAGCACACTTACATGTCAGCCTAATCGGAAAAGTTGCAGCAAGCCAAATACTTTGCCAATTCTGCTCCTATGCCGCAACTGGGCCACTAGCCCAGACAACCCTTTACAATGTTTTCCAACTGAACAATCCTGCAGCAACACATAAGGCTTCAAACAACCATTAACATCACCTACTCTATCCCAACTAAAAGCCCATAGTAATAAATCCGACATACTCACACCACCAAATCTTCTCTATTTTCCCTAGCACAAATTTGATTAAGAGGGGATGTCATGGGCGGCCTGTGCCCGGTCTCATGTCCCTGGCGGTCACTGAAGAAGGGGGTTAAAAATAAAAGTAAACAAAATTAAAAGAGTTTGTGACGCCACTTACGGTATCTGGTAATGATACCAGCGCTGCTACAAACATCCGGGGATGATGTTGAAGCATCCAGTTGGTAACGCTCCCCGCAGGTGGAGTGGAGTCCCCAGGGCAGTGATGGAGGAAAGGAGAACTCACACAGAGAGGCAGCTTGTCAGGTGGAGTTGCAGGCTGACAGTCTCTGTTGGAGCAAGAGTATGGCTCCTCCGGCGCAGGTTAATAAACACACCACACAGTCTTAGTCTCTGAACCGGGCTTTACTGGTGACTCAGGCAGTAAACAGTTTTTACACACACAGTTCACGGGTACTGGTAGCCTGGGTAGTCACCAGAGCATTAGGACATACAGTACCTATAAGGTCCCTCAGTGAAATGCCTGCTTTTCCTCTCATCTGTCCTTACATTCCTGCGCACAGAGCCCACTGTTGGTCCCCACAGATCATTACGGAGTCTAACGTCCTCCGGAGCCTCCGGTGTGGAGTCTGTCACCTGGGCCTCCTCTTGGAGTCTATCGCCTCTAGGCCTCCTCCTGGAGTCTATCGCTCTCTGGGCCTCCTTGACCCTATGCAGGCCTTAGGGGAATTATGCTGGGGTTGCCGCAACCTCTGAAGAGGTGCGTGCTGTCCAGTTTCTGCACCTCGAGGATGAACACCTGCATCACCTCGGAGCCGGTCCTCCGGTGTTGGACTGACCCTCCTGGTCGGTATTACCGGGTCCAAGTTCAGGTGCACCGCAATCCCTGGTGCCCCTAGGGTCCCTTCCTCCAGGACCACCTCTCCTGAGGGGTCCTCCTCTGTCTTTGTCTCCAGACGTTCTGTTCTAACTTCTTACCGCTCTTCCACTTCTCTGCCCTGAAACTCCTCCCACCGGGACTGGGTCTCCTAGCAGAGGATTTAACCCTGTAGTGCCCTACTCTAGGGTGTGTGGATGCATGTAATGAGGGTCCCTGATTGACATCCCAGTCCCTTGGCCACAGGGATACTACACACTCTGGTCTGGGTGCATTACCCCTCTGTGGCGTCCTGCCCAGTGGGGTGCCACATACACCCATTAGAAAAAAAAAAACATCCCTCGACCAGAATTCTGCTGCTAACTACCAACCTGCCTCTAATCTCCCCTTCATCTCTGAACTTTTGGAACGCTTGGTCCACTCCCGTCTGATCTGCTATCTCTCAGATAAGGCTGGGTTCACACGTGTTGTATTTGACGCATAGTTATGCAGTAGCGCTTTTTTGTGCGTGTTTTGCACAAAAAAACGCAACTGCATTCAGACGCCTCGCTTTATCTGGTGCGCTTTTCCAGAGCCCTTTATATAATGTGGCTTATGGGAAAAGAGCGTCTAAAAAGGCGCAAAGAATTGATATGGTCATTCTTTTTGCGGACGCGCTTTGCAGTGATAGCACGTCCGCAAAAAGATGCCAGAATACGCGGCATCTGAAAGTATTTCATCAAAAGCCATAGCTTTTGCTGCAATGCGTTTCCAGCATTGCCTTACACTGCATCTAGGCAAGTGCTCAAATCACTGCCTAAATGCAAGGTCTGGGAACTTGCTATCTACCTTATGGAGAGAAGTTTTCCTGCAACCACAAGAAGACAGTTAAGTAGGTGAGGAGATTGTAGCCACATCCCTGCTCTAGGAAATATGCAAATTTGCACTTCAGTAAGGAAGTGAAATAACTCCAGTGCCACCTTTAAGTAGCTCCTCAAAGTCCTAATCGCTTTCCAACAAGCTTTTTAATATGACTAAGGGATTTGTGCCAATCCCTTAGTCATATTAAAAAGCTTGTTGCAAAGCGATTATGACTTTGAGGAGCTACTTAAAGGTGGCGCTGGAGTTATTCCACTTCCTTACTGAAGTGCAAATTTGCCTAAATGCAGGAATACGTGGCAAATACGCCACTTGTGAACGCAGCCTAATTCTCTTCTTGACCCTCTACAATCCAGTTTCCACTCTTTACACTGTACTGAAACTGCCCTTACTAAAGTCTCTAATGATTTACTAACAGCTAATTCTAATGGTCAGTACTATCTGCTGACCCTCCTGGATCTCTCTACTGCATTTGATACTGTGGATCACCAGCTCCTCCTCTCTATGCTCCGCTCTATTGGGCTCAAGGACACCTATCTCTCCTGGTTCTCCTCCTACCTCTCTGACCACTCCTTCACTGTATCTTTCACCGGCTTCACTTCCTCTCCTCTTCCCCTCCCGGTTGGGGTTCCTCAGGGCTCAGTCCTGGGTCCCTTCTCTTCTCTCTATACACTGCCCCAATGGACAAACCATCAGTAGATTTGGTTTTCAGTACCATCTCTATACAGATGACACCCAGTTATACACCTCTTCTCCTGACATCACCCCTGCATTATTACAAAATACCTCTGATTGTCTGCTGTCTTTAACATCATGTCCTCTCTCTACCTTAATAAAATGTATCCTCGGCACACCTTGAAGGAAAATTTGCAGAAAGGTATCTTTGTATGAAGAGGTTTTTTATCCATGTGCAGTTTGAAGACATATATCAACGTTTCGACCCAACAACGGGTCTTCGTCAGGATTGGTCTGGTAAAACATATATAACCAAAATCAAAACAATAATAGAGAACAATCATGTGCTGTGATCCATGTGCTCATAGTGCTGCATGTCAAATGGTGTCTATAATAAGGAACCTAATAGTGAAGTGTTATAGTGCAAATATTGGGGTGTTTTACAAGTTGGGAATTGCTGATAAGGTTTTGAGTTGAAGATGTGAGTGAGAGTGAGTGGATTCAAGTGATTAGTGCTGCTATACGGTGGATATGTGGAGCTACCTATGGGTAGGGACTAAGTCGATCAAGGAGTATAGGGAAAGTTACAAGGGATTGATTTAATCAATTTAGTGTATTCCATCACACAATTTATCAATACCTTCTAGTGGTCCATGATCCGGGAAAGGTTCTATATAGTATAGCTGCTATGCTAAGGTCTGAGGAGGAGATATCAGAGTATATACATATTAGGAATATGGAGGGCAATAGGGGAGTTAGCCACAAAATGGTATATGTATATAAGGATATATGTATATGTGTATATACCTCTGTTTACAAAGCTCCTAGTTTGTCTTGCAGCTTAGATGGAGTTAAATCTAGTTCTTGTAGAATCTAGGAACCATAAGGATAGAGATCCATTAGTGATGGTTTGGTTATTTGGTATATGGAACTAAGTGGCAGGGTACATACCTGTATTACTACTTAGTATGCGACTCCTGCCTATGGAATAAAGAGTACAGGTAATGAGCCATAAGTTACAGGGAGCCTAGGTATACAAAGTAATTGGGAAGCATCATGTTACCTTAGTGTCCAGTGTTTGGGTCCAATGGAGTGGATGGGAGGACAGGAGCGGTGCATAGCGGCGTTTGGCCGCTCTTTATGTGCCATTGGAGGGGCAGGAAGTGTTTGAGGGCGGATACGCGTCATACGGCCGGATGCGCGTCACATAGGCGTCACCGCGCATGTGCGGGCGTCATTTTGTTGGTGGAATCTTGTATAGAGCAGGGCGACATTTTTCTAACGCATGCACCCTGCAGGGCAAAGAGGAAACAGGCGCCGAAGCGCTTGTTAACTCTATATATCATGTTTAAGGGGAAAATGGAGTTAGCTATAGGCTATAGGGTAATGTGGTTGCTATAGCCCTACGGAATATAAGTGGAAAAGTAGTGTGGCCCTATATGATGTGATATTATGGTGTCTGTGAGTGAATGGCCAGAATATCAGTGCATATAGATTGTAGGTGATATTATTATATATCCAGTGGTGATATCTTGTTGCGGAACAGGTGGAGGTGGCAAGTACATAGGCGTGACAGAGTTGTGTATTCCGTGACGCTAATACGTTGATTGGACAATGCAATAGCATCATGATTGGCCAGCCTGCGCAGGAAGGCTGGTTAATACATGACGCCATTGCAATTGTGTAGTGTGAATGGTCAGCTCTTTAAATATGGCGCCCTGTGCAGGGACAGCCAATCGTAACACAGTAGCCCCACCAATGATCGCCGATGGGGCGTGGTATCCATGACGCTGTGGCACGCCCCTGGGAGTTCACTAGGCGACGCAACATCCATGCCTGTGCCCCGTTTAGACGCCACTACCATGGCAATTGTGCCTTTCTGTTGCCTTCGCTTTTTAAGCACGCCTGAGCAACAGGTATCTGAGTCAACTGCAGGACACAGGAAGGAATTTTCCTATTTACACGCCGCCATTTCGTAGCAATTTCATGGCAACAGGCATAAATATCCCCAATGCCAGGCAGTTGCTACCTTGCAGTGGTGGCGTGTAAAGGGGCCTTAACAGGTGTTGGCAATAACTAAATCACACTTGCAGCCAGTTGACATGGATTAAAGTTGACTCAACCTCTGTCCTGTGTCCTTGTGTGTACCACATTGAGCATGGAGAAAAGAAAGAAGACCAAAGAACTGTCTGAGGACTTGAGAAACCAAATTGTGAGGAAGCATGAGCAATCTCAAGGCCACAAGTCCATCTCCAAAGACCTGAATGTTCCTGTGTCTACCGTGCGCAGTGTCATCAAGAAGTTTAAAGTCCATGGCACTGTGGCTAACCTCCCTAGATGTGGACAGAAAAGAAAAATTGACAAGAGATTTCAACGCAAGATTGTGCGTTGGTGGATAAAGAACCTCGACTAACATCCAAACAAGTTCAAGCTGCCTGCAGTCCGAGAGTACAACAGTGTCGACCCGTACTATCCGTCGGCGTCTGCATGAAAAGGGACTGTATGGTAGGAGACCCAGGAAGACCCTACTTCTTACCCCGAGACATAAAAAAGCCAGGCTGGAGTTTGCCAAAACTTACCTGAGAAAGCCTAAAACGTTTTGGAAGAATGTTCTCTGGTCAGATGAGACAAAAGTAGAGCTTTTTGGGCAAAGGCATCAACATAGAGTTTACAGGAGAAAAAAAGAAAAAGAAAAACACGGTCCCTACAGTCAAACATGGCGGAGGTTCCCTGATGTTTTGGGGTTGCTTTGCTGCCTCTGGAACTTGACTGCTTGACCGTGTGCATGGCATTATGAAGTCAGAAGACTACCAACAAATTTTGCAGCATAATGTAGGGCCCAGTGTGAGAAAGCTGGATCTCCCTCAGAGGTCATGGGTCTTCCAGCAGGACAATGACCCAAAACACACTTCAAAAAGCACTAGAAAATGGTTTGAGAGAAAGCACTGGAGACTTCTAAGGTGGCCAGTAATGAGTCCAGACCTGAATCCCATAGAACACCTGAGGACAGATCTAAAAATGGCAGTTTGGAGAAGGCACCCTTCAAATATCAGGAACCTGGAGCAATTTGCCAAAGAAGAATGGTCTAAAATTCCATCAGAGCATTGTAAGAAACTCATTGATGGTTACCAGAAGCGGTTGATCGCAGTTATTCCTAATATGTATACAGTTAGGGCCAGAAATATTTGGACAGTGACACAAGTTTTCTTATTTTAGCTGTTTACAAAAACATGTTCCGAAATACAGTTATATATATAATATGGGCTGAAAGTGCACACTCCCAGCTGCAATATGAGAGTTTCCACATCCAAATCGGAGAAAGGGTTTAGGAATCATAGCTCTGTAATGCGTAGCCTCCTCTTTTTCAAGGGACCAAAAGTAATTGGACAATGGACTCTAAGGGCTGCAATTAACTCTGAAGGCGTCTCCCTCGTTAACCTGTAATCAATGAAGTAGTTAAAAGGTCAGGGGTGGATTCCAGGTGTGTGGTTTTGCATTTGGAAGCTGTTGCTGTGACCAGACAACATGCGGTCAAAGGAACTCTCAACTGAGGTGAAGCAGAACATCCTGAGGCTGAAAAAAAATAAAAAATCCATCAGAGAGATAGCAGACATGCTTGGGTTGCAGTAGCAAAATCAACAGTTGGGTACATTCTGAGAAAAAAGGAATTGACTGGTGAGCTTGGGAACTCAAAAAGGCCTGGGCGTCCACGGATGACAACAGTGGTGGATGATCGGCGCATACTTTATTTGGTGAAGAAGAACCCGTTCACAACATCAACTGAAGTCCAGAACACTCTCAGTGAAGTAGGTGTATCTGTCTCTAAGTCAACAGTAAAGAGAAGACTCCATGACAGTAAATACAAAGGGTTCACATCTAGATGCAAACCATTCATCAATTCCAAAAATAGACAGGCCAGAGTTAAATTTGCTGAAAAACATGTCAAGAAGCCAGCTCAGTTCTGGAAAAGTATTCTATGGACAGATGAGACAAAGATCAACCTGTTCCAGAATGATGGGAAGAAAAAAGTTTGGAGAAGAAAGGGAACGGCACATGATCCAAGGCACACCACATCCTCTGTAAAACATGGTGGAGGCAACGTGATGGCATGGGAATGCATGGATTTTAATGGCACTGGGTCACTTGTGTTTATTGATGACATAACAGCAGACAAGAGTAGCCAGATGAATTCTGAAGTGTACCGGGATATACTTTCAGCCCAGATTCAGCCAAATGCTGCAAAGTTTATTGGACGGCGCTTCATAGTACAGATGGACAATGACCCCAAGCATACAGCCAAAGCTACCCAGGAGTTCATGAGTGCAAAAAAGTGGAACATTCTGCAATGGCCAAGTCAATTACCAGATCTAAACCCAATTGAGCATGCACTTCACTTGCTCAAATCCAGACTTAAGACGGAAAGACCCACAAACAAGCAAGACCTGAAGGCTGCGGCTGTAAAGGCCTGGCAAAGCATTAAGAAGGAGGAAACCCAGCGTTTGGTGATGTCCATGGGTTCCAGACTTAAGGCAGTGATTGCCTCCAAAGGATTCGCAACAAAATATTGAAAATAAAAATATTTTGTTTAGGTTATGTTTATTTGTCCAATTACTTTTGACCTCCTAAAATGTGGAGTGTTTGTAAAGAAATGTGTAATCCTACATTTTATCAATTTTGTAACTTCAATTAAGTTACATTGCATCTGAATTCTGTTGTAGAGGTTTCATTTCAAATCCAATGTGGTGGCATGCAGAGCCCAACTCGTGAAAATTGTGTCACTGTCCAAATATTTCTGGCCCTAACTGTATACTCTGATATCTCCTCCTCAGACCTTAGCATAGCAGCTATACTATATAGAACCTTTCCCGGATCATGGACCACTAGAAGGTATTGATAAATTGTGTGATGGAATACACTAAATTGATTAAATCAATCCCTTGTAACTTTCCCTATACTCCTTGATCGACTTAGTCCCTACCCATAGGTAGCTCCACATATCCACCGTATAGCAGCACTAATCACTTGAATCCACTCACTCTCACTCACATCTTCAACTCAAAACCTTATCAGCAATTCCCAACTTGTAAAACACCCCAATATTTGCACTATAACACTTCACTATTAGGTTCCTTATTATAGACACCATTTGACACGCAGCACTATGAGCACATGGATCACAGCACATGATTGTTCTCTATTATTGTTTTGATTTTGGTTATATATGTTTTACCAGACCAATCCTGACGAAGACCCGTTGTTGGGTCGAAACGTTGATATATGTCTTCAAACTGCACATGAATAAAAAACCTCTTCATACAAAGATACCGTTTTGCAAATTTTCCTTCAAGATGTGCCGAGGATAAACTTTATTATTTTGACAGAGATATTTTCCTGTTTGGCACCCCATAAGGTGGTCGAGCTAGATCTTTATAAAGTACGGTAATTGCTCTCTCTACCTTAAATTGAATCTGACAAAAACTGAACTTCTCGTGTTTCCTCCCTCTACTAATCTTCCGAAACCTAATAATACCATTTCTGTATGTAGTTCTATCATTACTCCCCAGCAGCACACCTGCTGTCTTGAGGTTATATTTGACTCAGATCTCTCCCTCACTCCCTACATCTGATCACTCGCTTGCATGTGTCACCTACACCTCAAATATATCTCTGGAACCTTTTCTTACTGTTGACTCTGTAAAATCTCTGAGGGTACCGTCACACGCCGCAATCTCGCCTGGCGATATGTGGCGATATAACGTGCGCGCTCACGTTTTTCATGCCCCCTCAGATCGCCAATGGTGGCATCACACGCCGCAATTGCGCCCGGAACCTAAGGCGGTGTAGCTCCGGAAATCGCCTCACCTACAGCGGAACCAATCTTGCCTCATTCCATCGCCGCTTCACACGCCGCAATCTCAAAGGCAATGTGGGCGTACATGTTCTGCGCGGCGAGGAGATAGGCGTGTCACAATGGATTACACCGCGCCCCATATACGCTCATTGAACTACACAATAGCGTTACGATTGGTCAGCCTGCTCTGGAAGGCTGGCTAATACATGACCACATTGTCTATCGGAGTTTGTCACAAATACACGCTCATGTACTCTATTGTGGCTCCTGCAACACACTTTCGAGGCGCCAAAGTGTTACACAGGAGTGGTCTTGTGCAGTACAGTGGATTACACTAAAAGAATGACTATGTGTGTGTTCTGTCCTCACTAAATGGGCCGGGGGCTCATGTAGCTATACAGGCAGGTAAACCGTTGCACCGAGGTCCAATAAGGAGATTGTGGTTGAATCTGTGTTTTATTGAACGTAACAGTACATTGGCGCGGTAAAACTGAAAGCAATCAAATACAGACAATTAGTGGAGGGTACAGCAAACATGCATTTTCCACATAGTCACACAATATGCATTAACATTTTTAAACTAGTAACTAACCTAGAGTGCAACTGGCTAAGATAGGCTAATATTAGAGCAGAACACAGCTAAAGAAGGTATAGTTACATACCGGCAATGCAATCTTGTAGGAACTGTAGTACTGAGTGTCTTCTTCCTTCCAGATATAAAGGTAAAATGGAGGCTGAGCTACCAGAATGCATTGCGAAGAGGAGGAGAATTCAGACATAGGAAATGGAATTACATAAATAACATTGGCCACTAGAGGGAGCCAGAACACTACATATGAGATAAAGCTCATTAAGAATCTGCAGCTATACTAATTAATAACAACATTATGCAAAAACAAACGTTTGGAGATGAATTGGATGTCGGGGACAGAACACTCCCCGTCTGGCATCACCTGATGTCACTATGCCTGTCTTCTGAGGGTAACAGCAGGACCAGTTCAGATACCGGTCTGAGAAATGTCCCCTTAGTCATTCTTAGTCCAACCTTGCGGACATTACCATCATTGCTCGGGAATGTCGCAGTAACTAGACCAAGTGGCCACTGGTTCAGGTGAACTTGAGTCTTTCACAAGGACAAGGTCACCTATGTTCAGATTGGGACAAGTAGATTGCCACTTTGTCCGTGGCTGCAGGGTAGACAGATATTGTTTGCGCCACCTGTCCTAGAAAGTATTCGCAAGACTTTGTACCTGTCTCCATTGGCGCTTGTAGAGATCCTTGGCATCGAATCCTCCTGGAGGAGCACTGGACAGTCCCGTTTTCTGGGTAAGGAGGGTAGCTGGAGTCAATAACAAGGGCTCCTCAGGGTTGTTGGGAACTGGAACTAAGGGTCTTGCATTGATTATGGCTGTGGCTTCTGCCATGAAGGTGATTAGGCTTTCGTGGGTAATTCTCGCTGCTCCTGCTTGGAGAAAAGTAGAGTCGAGGATTCTTCGAACTAGACCAATCATCCGTTCCCATGATCCTCCCATATGCGAAGAGTGAGGTGGGTTGAATGACCATGTGCAACTTTTTTCATTGAGGAATCTCTCAAAGGTTTTGTAGTCCAGATTTGAAGGTATTCCCAATTCCTTTGCCGCACCGACGAAGTTGGTACTTCTGTCTGACCGTATATGCTTGATAGGACCACGGATAGCGATAAAACGTCTTAGAGCGTTGATGAAGCTTGACATGTCGAGGGACTCGATGACCTCTATGTGGATGGCTCTGATTGTCATACAGGTGAACATGACAGCCCAACGCTTACTATTAGCTTGGCTGCTTCTCGTCTGTCATGTCACAACCGACCACGGGCCAAATACATCGAGACCAACACTGGTAAAGGGGGGGTCTGGGCTGAGTCTGTCTATGCGTAGGTCGGCCATCTTTTGAATTTGACCAGAACCACGAAGCCTACAACAGGTAATGCATTTAAAGATGGCGCTACTGATGAGCTTCTTTGCACCGACAATCCACAGACCGGCGGTTCTGATGGCTCTGTCTGTAAACAGTCTGCCTTGGTGCTTCACCAAATTGTGGTAGTGTTGTACGATTAAGTAGGCAACATGACATTTTCTGGGAAGTATAAGAGTATAAGAGGGAATTTCTCCACAAACTCCATTTTAGCTTCTTTCAGTCGGCCTCCTACTCTCAGCAGGCCGCTGTTGTCGATGAATGGGTTGAGTTTTCTCAATACGCTGCTCGCTGGTGTTGGAACTTTGATAGTAAGACATTGGATTTCTGTAAAGCAGGTTTCTCTTTGAACAGTAAGGATGATGTGGTTTATAGAGAGATCCAAGTCGGAGTTAATGTAGGTATTTTTACAAAGATACCAGCCTTTACATTTTTCTGTATCACAAGTTCTGGCAGTTCTGAATTGGCGAGCTATGTGGGTTAAGCAGGTAATGGCTCGAATGAGTGACTTCCACCTTGAGAATCTATCGAACCTGTGAGATCCAAGCTGGATAGCAGAAGTCATTGTATGAAGTGTAGACACCTGAGGGTGGATTTCAGCATCTGTGTCCTCTCCTACTAATTCAAAGGTGTCCAGAAAGTGTTCTTCAGTGTATAACAGTTTTGGTCCTGAAAGCCACGTTGAACTCCATAGCTGACTTGCGTTAACTGCTCTAGTTGCGTGATCTGCAGGTGAAGGACTGTTTCCAAAGATGTGCACTCTCATGCGTTACTCTGTGACTTCATTAGTAGGATCATTGTCTCTGTATCAGAAGAATCTTAGGTAAGTTCCTGTCTCTCTCTCTCACAAGGAAACAATGGAACATTTGCCGGATGTCAGCGATGAAGGCAATGGAATCTTTACGGAAGTGCATCAGTACTCCCAGTAGTTTGTTATTGAGGTCTGGACCTGAAAGTAGAACGTCATTCAGAGAGAAATTATCAAACTGGAAGCACTGGAATCGAACACTACTCTAATCTGGCCTGGTTTCTTAGAGTGGTACACTTCAACATGGGTAGGAACCAGCATTTTTCAAAGTCTTTGAGAGTGGGAGCTAACTCTGCATGACAGTTTAGGAAAATCTTTGACATGAAGGAGAAAAAGTGATCTCTCATCTCTGGTTTCTTTTGCAGATGGTGCTTGAGAGAGGAGAAACGCTTTAATGCTTGATTCCTGTTGTTCGGTAGACGTGGTCTGTTGGTTATGAAGGGAAGGGGTGCGACCCTGCTGTTGGTCTCATCCTTAACAAGCCCCTTATCCATCATCTCTTGGAACAACTTATCCTCTACCGACATTGCTACTTGGTTGTCCTGTTCAGTTCTCTGGAAGACTGTGCACCCTAACTCCTCCTCACAGCCTCCCGACACTATACTGTTGTCGTGTGTAAAGTCTATTAGATGCTTGGGCAGTTGGATGCTGCGTGGCAATTCTCTGACATGAAACTCATTATTACAAGGGTGGAACAGAGATGGGTGTCCTTTCTCCAGAGTATTTGTTAGCATGCTTGTCACAGAAGAGGGGGCGTGCATGCGTCCCAGGCATACGTTTCCTATTATGACCCATCCTAGATCTAGCCTTTGGGCATAAGGAGCATTGTGGGGTCCGTTGATATGACGTCTCACTTTATGAACCTGCAGAATATCTCTTCCCAACAGCAGGGTTATCTGGGCCTGATGGTCAAGGTCAGGTATAAGGTGTGCTATGCATCTTAGGTGAACATGGAGGACTGCTACGTCTGGCGTGGGAATTTCAGATCTGTTGTCTGGGATCTGGTTACATTCGATGATCGTAGGTAGCAGTGGGCAGAATTGTCTCTCTAAGGACTCGATTTGATAGTCAGTAGCTTTCCTGCCTGCTGTTGTGACAGTACCTGCACACGTTTTTAATGAGTAGGGAGTGCTTGGCCCTTTGATGTTGAATACGTTAAAGAATGTTGATCTAGCCAGGGATCAATTACTTTGATCGTCCAAGATAGCATACAGTTTAATAGCTTTGTCTCTGTGGCCCTTTGGGTACACTCTGACGAGGCATGTCTTAGAACAGGACCTACTGTCTATTGTCCCTTTGCAGACTTCTGTACATTGTGAAGTGATCTCTGGCGTAGGTGTAGCAGTGTTTCTTTCCTCCCTGCCATGCTCACTGTCAGCTTGTTTTGTGTATTCCATGGAGCTGGGCCAGGGTGTAGAGCTGTGGTATGGTCTGTGGTGCCACTCTGTGCATTTTACACTGACTTTGCAATCCTTGGCGAGATGACCTGTGGACGAGCAGCACTTATAGCAGATACCGTGTTCTTTCAGGAAGCTTCTGCGATCTGGCATAGATTTTCCTCTGAAGGTTCTGCATTCAAGAAGAGGATGAGGCTTCTGATGGAGTGGGCACTGCTTGTCAGGGTCCTGCATCTTTGTCTCTGATTGGGAGTAGTCAGCAGACCTGTGATTGGAATCTGGAGAAGAAACATTAGTCTTATGTACTGTCACAGACGATCTGCGTGGATTTGTTGCTGGTGACGGTGCGGCATATAACATTGTAAAGTCGAAGCTGGGATCGTTTCTAATGCTTGCTAGTTGGTGTATAAAGTCTACAAAAACAGAGAAGGGAGGGAATGGAACACTGTGCTTGTATTTGTACGTGGAACCATGTGTGAGCCACTTCTCCTGCAAATTGTAGGGTAACTTTTGAACTATAGGGTTCACACCTCTGGTTGTGTCGAGGAATGCAAGTCCATGTAGATCATCTCATATTTGGTAACTTGGACTTCCATTAGTAGGTCGCTAAGTTCTGTAAGGTTCTGTAGCTCTTTGTTAGATATTTTAGGGAAGCCATCAATTCTTTTGAACAAAGCACTTTCTATTACCTCTGCTCATCCAGCCTCTTCCAGATCTCTCTGAGGCCAATCTTAGGGTGGCTTATATTAGCGTCTCTGATCCTTATTTCATGTTTGACTGACTCTTCTCCCAGATACTTAACTAAGAGGTCCATCTCTTCCCTGTGTAGCAACCCCAAGTCTCTAGTGACATTTTGGAAAGAGGCTTTCCAAGCTCTGTAGCTTTCAGCTTGGTCGGTGAATTTCATGAGTCCTTTGGCAACCAGCTCACATCGTGTCAAGAATTCAGCAAATTCTGTTGTGAAAAGGTTGTCAGCAGAGTATAATGGTGATGGGTGCACCGGTAAGGGTAAGTGGTGTCAGGTGTGTTCGTACCTGTTAGTATCCTCTGGGTGGCACCAGCCGGTGTCATGTTGCTTCGGTCTGACGTACGATGTGTCAGCAAGGTGGTTTACGTTGGTTACCTGTCGAGGGGCAAGGTAGTCATTAGCAGAGTTGTTTTGTGCAACATTTTCGAGTTTGCGTCTGTCCTGGAGCTGAGGCTCATGATGGCTCCTGCTTTCTTCATTGGAGGTGTCGTGTTCGCGCTTTGGGTCCAGATCAGGGTTGTAGTTTGGATCAGGGAGTTCATTAACATACTGAGATGTGCGTTGTGGAGTATCTTGCAGTGGAAACTCCAGACTCAGCACACTGTTTCACCTATGCAGCTCCGAGTTGTGAGCGGCTTCTAGTGACTCTGCTTCTACGATGGCGGCTGCAGCCTCCCTTTTCGCTACTAGATTTTCTAAGGTGGCATCCAGGCGTGCCTTCTCTAACTTAAGTTGCATCTCTTATTCAGCAAAGATTGCTTGCATTTTGGCGGCTTCAGCATTTGCGTGGGAAATGGCAACCGCACTGCTGATGGATGTTGTCTTTGAGGAGGCAGAAGTAACGGATCTTGTCCTGTGTGATCTGTGGGACATGGTGTTCTGGGGAAATGCTTGGATATTCCCTGATGAAGGTGCCAGGCTAGGCGCCGAAACGCGTAGGAGGAAGAAAATAAAGCTTGGAAATTTGCTCAAGGAAAATTAGACTCTTTGGTGAGTTTTTGCATTTGGAGCAGAGCGGACCGTGGCACACCTGCATTCCCATCTTCTTTTCTGGATTTCACCACTGGTCAGTGGTAGGTGGAGGTCCTGCAGCAGCCCTTTATTGCTTCACGCTTACAAACCAGTTGTGGGGATCACAACTGCACAAGGTGAGTGGTTCCACAATACCACCCTTCTCTACAGTGTCACTAGTGATAGGGCACTATTGCGCCTCTTGTCCCCCACCCCTTTTATATTTTCTAGAGGTCCAATAAGGAGATTGTGGTTGAATCTGTGTTTTATTGAACGTAACAGTACAGTACACAATATGCATTAACATTTTTAAACTAGTAACTAACCTAGAGTGCAACTGGCTAAGATAGGCTAATATTAGAGCAGAACACAGCTAAAGAAGGTATAGTTACGTACCGGCAATGCAGTCTTGTAGGAACTGTAGTACTGAGTGTCTTCTTCCTTCCAGATATAAAGGTAAAGTGGAGGCTGAGCTACCAGAATGCATTGCGAGGAGGAGGAGAATTCAGACATAGGAAATGGAATTACATAAATAACATTGCCCGCTAGAGGGAGCCAGAACACTACATAACAGATAAAGCTCATTAAGAATCTACAGCTATACTAATTAATAACAACATTATGCAAAAACAAACATTTGGAGATGAATTGGATGTCGGGGACAGAACAGTGTGCGTCTGTAGGTGATGGCAGTAAGATACAAACAACACTATGGACATATGTGCCTGCATTGGTCGACGCCATGGCAGAGCTGCCATGGCTGAACTATGTGTGTGTACTGAAGTGTACCTACATCTCCTACAAACACCATTGCATTCTCCATGTGTGTGAGGCTGAACGGACAGCTCTTCACAAATGGCGCGGTGTCAACTGATAGCCAATGGGAACACAGTAGCCCACACCAATCAACTGTGATGGGGCGCGGACTACAGCACGCACCTACGGGAAATGACACAAAACACTATTTCCATCAGTATCGCCCTGTCACACACCAAAACCCGAAAATATCGCCTTACCGATTTCCCCTGATTACTGAGCACTGCTCAGGAATCAGGCGACGAGAGATGGGCGATTTATCGCCGAGAAATTCCCAAATCACACGCCGCAACCGTGATGCAATTTCACGGCGATTGCGCCTGGGTGACATATCACCTTTATGATCTCCAGACGAGATTGCGGCGTGTGACGGTACCTTAACTGTTGCCCTTATTCAGTCTCGTCTGGATTATTACAATTCTCTACTAGCCTTCCTCATACTAAACTCTCTCCTCTCTAATCCATCCTAAATGCAGCAGCCAAGATCATATTCTTCTCTAACTGCTTCACCAATGTCTCTATCCAGTGCCAGTCATTGCACTTGTTGCCATCCACTCCAGAGTACAATATAAAATTATCACTCTAACCCACAAAGTTTTACACAGTTCTGCTCTGCCCTACATCTTCTCCCTCATCTCGGTCTATTGCGGTATCTGTGACCTTCCTTCTTCAAGTGACCTAAGATTGACATCATCTACAATCCGAACCTCCCACTCCCATCCCCAAGACTTCTCATGAGTAGCGCCAATTCACTGGGATGGACTACCAAGAACAATTCAATTAATTCCCAATACCCATACTTTTAAACAGGCCATAAAAACACATCTCTTTAGACTAGCCTATCACCTCCCCTCACTAATCTATTCCCATACTACCATTTTCCAAAATTGGCCTCTTGATCATCTGTCTCCACCCTCCATGCACTTAATAGCACTTTATCTGTACTTGCACAAATACTGGTTGGTGACCGATTCATGCAGCATTAAATGAATCCCTTATCTACTATATAATCGTCTAATGTTGTCTGTCTGTCACGGAAATCGCGTGCCAGACAGAGGCCTCTCATTGGTGGCCGCCGGAGGCGCAGACTATGCAAATAGGTGCGCAAATTCAAAATTAGAAGATTATACAGTAGCGGTAACCTGGCATGTCGCCAGGCTACATATATGGCCTTGGTGACCCCCGGCACTGGTACCCGCTACCCCCACTTCGCCTCCCGCACCTCGCCTCCCCACCTCGCCTCCTGTACCGCACCTTGCTGCCCCCACTTCGCCTCCTGCACCGCGCCTCCCGCACCGCACCTCGCTGCCCCCACTTCGCCTCCCGCACCTCACTGCCCCCACCTTGCCTCCTGCACTGCACCTCGCCTCCTCTCCCTGGGTACATCGGTCATGTGACAGGGCGGGCTGATGTGACATCACACAGCCCACCCTGTCACATGACCGCAGTACACAGCTCCAGAAGGCGGGTGCCAACAGAGTGAGGTGAGGGGGAATCTGCCCCCTCCCCGGCTCGATCCTGCCCCCCCAGCTCCATCCTGTCCCCCCCGCAACCATCCTGCCCCTCCCGGCTCTATCCTGCCCCCCCGGCTCCATCCTGCCCCCCCCTCCCGGCTCCATCCTGCCCCCCCAAGCTCCATCCTGCCCCCCGCAACTATCCTGCCCCTCCCAGCTCCATCCTGCCCCCCGGCTCCATCCTGCCCCCCCAGCTACATCCTGCCCCCCCAGCTACATCCTGCCCCCCGCCAGCTCCATCCTGCTCCCCCCAGCTCCATCCTGCCCCCCGGCTCCATCCTGCCCCCCGCATCCATCCTGCCCCCCCGCATTCATCCTGCCCCCCCTGGCTCCATCATGGCCCCTACCCGCTCCATCATGCCCCCCCCCGGCTCCATCCTGCCCCCCCTGGCTCCATCCTGCCCCCCCAGCTCCATCCTGTCGCGCTCGCTCCAAACTGCCTCGCTTGCTCCATCCTGCCCCCGCCTCCATCCTGCCCCGCTCTCTCCATCCTGCCCACTAGCTCCATCCTGCCCTCGCTCCATCCTGCCCCCCCTGCTTCATCCTGCCCCCGCCTCCATCCTGCCCCCCCGCCTCCATCCTGCCCCGCTCGCTCCATCCTGCCCCACTCGCTCCATCCTGCCCCCCCGCCTCCATCCTGCCCCCTCACCTGCCATCTTGTCTCCATCCTGCGCCCCCCTCGCCACCATTCTGCCCCCCCCCCGACTCCATCCTGCTCCCCTCGGCTCCATCCTGCCCCCCCCCGGCTCCATCCTGCCCCGCTCGCTCCATCCTGCCCCACTCGCTCCATCCTGCCTCGCTTGCTCCATCCTGCCCCCCGCCTCCATCCTGCCCCGCTTGCTCCATCTTGCCCCGCTCCATCCTGCCCCCCGCTCCATCCTGCCCCGCTCGCTCCATCCTGCCCCCTCACCTGCCATCCTGCCTCCATCCTGCCCCCCCCTCGCCACCATTCTGCCCCCCCCGGCTCCATCCTGCTCCCCTCGGCTCCATCATGCCCCCCCGCCTCCATCCTGCCTCGATCCTGCCATCCTGCCTCGATCCTGCCCCCCTTCGCCACCATCCTGCCCCCCCCGGCTCCATCCTGTCCCCCGCATCCATCCTGCCCCCCCCCACATTCAACCTGCTCCATCCTTCCCCCCCGGCTCCATTCTGCCCCCCCCGGCTCCATCCTGGTCCCCCGCTTGCTCCATCCTGCTCCCCCCTGGCTCCATCCTGCCCCCCCTCTCGCTCCATCCTGCCCAGCTCGCTCCATTCTGCCCCCCCGCTCCATCCTGCCCCCCCTTACCACCATCCTGCCCCCCTGCCTCCATCCTGCCATCCCTGCCACCATCCGGCTCCCTGGCTCCATCCTGCCTCCCTGGCTTCATGCCCTGCCGGCTCCATCCTGCCCCCCACCTCCATCCTGCCGCCCCGGTTTCCCAGGCAACGACAGGTCCTAAATGCCGGTAGGACCTAGAAGACGGAGGTGGAGCGAGCCGGCGGACAGGTGAGTATCCTCACTGAGGATTTTTTTACTTTTACTGTGGAGGAGCAGGGAGGCTGCGGGGAGCGGAATATCACCATATACCATAGTGCTGCTATACATGTACTGTAATGTACCGCCATATACTATAGCGCTGCGGACAGTACAGAGAGGGGACAGTACAGAGACCTTTCTAATGATCTCTTTACTCTTAGGTCTGAGACAGGGACAACGGGGCATCCTCTACGTCTGGAGGAAAGAAGGTTTAATCATAATCACAGACGTGGATTCTTTACTGTAAGAGCAGTAAGACTATGGAACTCTCTGCCACATGATGTTGTAATGAGTGACTCACTACTAACATTTAAGAAAGGCCTGGATGCCTTTCTTGAAAACTATAATATTACCAGTTATATATACTAGATTCTTTGATAGGGCGTTGATCCAGGGAACTAGTCTGATTGCCATATCTGGAGTCAGGAAGGAATTTTTTCCCCCAATGTGGAGCTAGTGTTGCCACATGGTTTTTTTTTTTGCCTTCCTCTGGATCAACATGTTAGGCTATGGGTTGAACTAGATGGACTTAAAGTTTTCCTTCAACCTTAAAAACTATGTTACTATGTATACATGTACTGTAATGTACCACCATATACTATAGCGCTGCTATACATTTACTATAAAGTACCGCCATATACTATAGTGCTGCTATACATGTGCTGTAATGTACCACCGTATACCATAGCGCTGCTATATGTATATATGTAGTTCACTCACGTCGAATGAACAAGTTCTGTCAGTCACAATGTGTCAACTACATACATATTCTAGAATACTCGATGCGTTAGAATCGGGCCACCATCTAGTTTATTATATTGATGGCTGGATCATATATGATGGCACTTTTTACCACTTACTTTTTGTGCCTCCCCTATTTCCTCATAGATGGTAAGCTTGCGAGCAGGGCCCTCACTCCTCCTGGTATCTGTTGAATTTGTCTGTACATGTCCCCTCTGAATTGCAAAGTGCTGCGGAATATGTTTGCGCTATATAAATGATATTATTATTATTATCATCCATCTCCATTTTGAAATGCTAGGTCCTGGCCCATCTAAGGATAGGGTCACACTTGCGTCGTGGATGTGTTTCTCCATGCGTTTTCACACTGGTATTTTGTGAAAAACGCATGCAAAAACGCATCCATAGGCCCCAATACAAAAAACGCATGCCCCAATGGCAAAAACGCATGGCTAAACGCACGCGGTTTTTGGATGCGTTTTTGTAACATGGAGCCCTATGGAAAATGCATGCAAAAACACATTGGCACTAAATGGTACCATGCGTTTTCGCATGCGTTTATGCTTGCGTTTTTTAAGGCTGCTCCAGACCTAACAACAAAAACGCAGCCCAAAAACGCAGGCTGTCAAAAACAACCTTAAAAAATGCAGCCAAGTGTGACCCTAGCCTAAGTTAAACTACATGACAGAATTCACGAAAATTACTTTATACCCTTCTCTTTGCAACACATATCACCACGGATTGTTTCAGTTGTGCCCACAAAAGAATGCCTGCAAAAAAATCCATACTTTTTGCTTCTGCAACTAACATCATGCTCACCAGTGCACTACAACAATCTGCCCGCTTCCAAAGAGTTACGCCCTAGTGCCACTCACGAATGCCTATTGGAGACTGCTTATAAATAAGAACCACCTGTTCCGCCACTAAAATGCAGTAACACAGTAAATGCTTCCCCCACAACTCCGTCACTCAATTATGAAAACCCAACTACCCTAAAATTACATCCACAATACTAAAAAAACCCATAACATTATCAACCTCCACAAAAGTAGAAAAATTACAAACAACTATAATTGTCATCTTCCCACGAAACTGCCACAGAAATACTTTTGAATCAGCTGCTCTGTAATGGATCATCCCTCGACGTTCCCAAGGGTCGCACGCCATCTTCCTTCCTTGATCCTGGACTCTGGATGACTCTGACAATCCAGGGGTAACTGCAAGGAGGAGGTCAGATAATCTCCTAAGGGAGGGGCTATTGCCGTTGTCATGCAGCCCCTGGTATCTGGGTCCATTTCTGTGCTGGGGGTTCTGATTCCTGGCCATCCTACAAATGGAAATAGTTTATAGTATAGTTGGCACACACTTAAGAATAAAAAATGAATCCGTTGTTCTCAGCAGAAAAATTCTTTATTTATTCCTGCTTTTTTGCATAAAGTAATTATAACAACCCCAACGTTTCGACTTTATAGAAAGTCTTCTTCAGGGGGAATAAACAGAGATCTACAAGTTTTCAGACACAACAAAAAAGACATATTAGAAATATATAAACAATACATATATTCAAGGATACATTCACCAAAAAAAGGGGAAAAAAAAGCATACCCAGGAACAAAACTCCTAGTTGAATCAAATCAGAGGTAAATCATTTTGAAGCCTTGATTCATAAACTAGATGAATCTTGGATTTTAATATGTGTGAATTGATTCTCTGTAGGTCATTCACTAGGTGTAAACAGAGATATGTTAAGACACTTCATATATCACAATATGACACTAACACAAAATATTCCTCAAATTGAGGATATAATACAGTGATAAAAATGAAACAATGTACCAAATTGGATGCTTTTCCTTTAAAAGGAGATAAATCAAAGAAAATTCTACAACTTTTGTAGAAAATGATACCACCTAGTGAGGACAAAAGAATCAGAAATGAAAACAAAAAGAAAAGGCTGTTCAGGGTAGAAACGGAGGAGAAAAGGGAAAGCACTCTTTTACCTGAAGTGTGTGATATTAATACTAGTAGGGTACTTGCGACCCTATGTCAGGAAATATTCTTTTTATCAAGAGGATACAGTTGTAGTCCTAGTAGGAAAAGGCGAAAATCCACCATCAATTACAGGGAGTGCAAATAATACTATAATGATTAAATGTATCATCTTTGGAGGTAGCTACTTCTAATAGGTGACAAAAATACTGCATAAGGACAAAAGGAGGAGAAATAGGACTAAATCATGCAAGAATATACATCAATTATGAACCAGCATACCTCATATGGGAAATCTAATCAGTAATGCTGCCCTTCATGTGTATTAACCTATGGGCATAAATAGATGTGCATATAATTAGACTAGAAGCGGACATATTGTCTACACAGTCACAAAGACTGCTATTCTAGGTCTCAGATTTTACCTGGCAATCCAGTTGTGGCATCCTGAGGGCAGAAGAATGAATGATAGAGTGAGCCCTTATAAAGCCCCCTGAGCCGTCTGCACGTGTATGTGATAATCCACCGCTTCTTCCGGTCCGGAAGCATTGTCCGGAAGTACGCGGTCACGTGATCGGCGTCACTGGGCATGCGCGCAGATGTCAGAGCGCTGTGAGCCGCATGTGACACGCAAGCATCTGAACTGCCTTGCGATCACTATAGAGACGGCGGGCGCATGCGCAATAAGGAAACTAGATTTTAACCGGCTTGGCTCATGTTAGGGGCATCTGAATATGAAACAAAGAGCGCAATAAGCGCTGTATGGAGCATAAACTTACCCAGTGCTGAAAGAGCAATGTGTTATAAAGTTTTGCTAAAATCATTTAGGTTTATGATGACATTTTAGGTAATTCTGGGCCGAGATACACAGTCAGAATAAGTAAGTCAATGAAAAATATGTCAATATTCATAATTTCTCTGAAAAAGAGAAAAAAAGAAAAAAGAAAAAGAAAAAGAAGATTAGTAAATCATGTGCGCAATCTAGTACAGTAAAATAAGATGAAGACAAGCACTACAAGTTTCATGTTGTCAAATCGATAATACATATGACTAAAAACATTATTGACAGGTGGTGACGCAATATTACAGGACGACCCGTTGGTTGAAGCCATTCTATAGATAGTAAAATCAATAATAAATCTCATATTCTCTGTTGAGACCAAATGGTTCTAGTGTTTGGAGTGTATATATCCAAAAGGCTTCACGCAACTTGAGCATCCTGATCCTATTGCCTCCCCTCCTTGGCTGAGGAACATGTTCCAACACCTGAAAACGCAGTTGGCTGACATTATGGCCCCTCTCAACAAAGTGAGCAGGGACCGGTAGCATAGTGTTTTTACAACGTATAGTCGACTTGTGCTTACTTATGCGTTCCCGGACATGCTGGGTGGTTTCCCCAACATATCCGAGACCGCACGGGCACTTCAAGAAATATACAACGAAGCTCGTATCACATGTATGAAAACCCTCAATCCTATACCTCCTCCCTGTCCTGGGGTGAAAACATGCATCTCCTTTAATGACATGTGAACACTGTAAACAGTGTAAGCAGGGATAAGTCCCTGTTCTGGTTGTAGACAAAGTTAATTGTCTCATTGTACTCCTTGGTGATCCCACATCGGCCCTAACTAGGTGATCCTGTAAGTTGCGAGCCCTCTTGTTACAGAAGAGTGGTAAATGTTTAAATTCTACTACATCCGGATAGGCAGTGGACAGTAAAGGCCAATGTTTTAGAACCTTTTCTCTGATTGCATTAAAATAAGGATGATAAGTGGTTACATATGTGAGTCTCACAGACGGTGAGGTACTAGTCGTACCAACGTTACTTTGTTGTTGTGTTGCTAAGTGTGCAGGATAACCTCTCTGTATGAATTTATAAGACATCTCTTTGTGCCGGGATTCACGTGTCATGGGGTCTGAGACAATACGCCTAACCCTCCAATGCTGAGAGTTAGGTAATGCTTTCTTGACATTTTTGGGGTGACTACTGGTATAATGAAGCAAAGTATTGCGGTCAGTGGGCTTAGTATATAAATCAGTACTAAGACCACTTCCTGGATTATATGATATCAATGTATCCAGAAAGTTGATTTGAGAAAGATCATGGTGCAACGTAAATGTAAGTTCTGGAACCACAGAATTCAAATAGTCAAAAAAAGCCGTAAGGTCATTCAGATTACCTGTCCATATAAGAAATATATCATCTATATATCTTTTCCATGTTAAAACATGTTGTTGAAACAATGTATTCCCATACACATAGTTGTCCTCAAAATGCGTCATGTAAATGTTCGCATAAGGGGGCGCCACATTAGAACCCATGGCTGTCCCCGGCGTTGTAGATAGAACTGATCCTCGAAGAGAAAAAAATTCTCCTCGAGGACCAATTTAAGGAAATCCACACATAGGTCCTTAACCTCATCCGTCAACTCACTGTGTTTGTCCAGAAACCATCGCACTGCCATTAAACCTCTTATGTGTTCAATACTTGTGTATAGGAAGTTTACATCCATTGTGACTAATGTGCAACCCTCAGGGATCACACCCAGGCTACATATGTGAGATAAGAATGATGATGTATCTCTAAGATACGATTTTGACGCAGGGATTAAAGGCGTAAGAATCTTCTCCAAGAAGATAGCTACAGGGGATAAAATGGATTCATGGAGGCTACTATGGGCCGTCCTGGTGGTCTTTGTAAGTTTTTATGGATTTTTGGGAGTGTTTAGAAGACAGGGATAATAGGATGTAATTTTATCAAAAATTCCCTGCAGTTCTTATCAATCACCCCCTTGTCATAATAGTGGTCCACCCTTTCCTTGACTGCTTGTAATACTTTGTTTGAGGGATCCCTTGATAAAGGAGTATAAGTGCTTAGATCCGATAATTGCTGCCTGATCTCGGACACATAATATTCTTTATCCATAATCACTATGGCTCCCCCCTTGTCCGCGGGTTTCACTATAATTTTTTTGTTATCTTTAAGGGATCTTAAAGCTACATGTTCTTCGGTTGTGAGATTGTTGCGTGATCGAAATTTGCCACCCTCTATCTCATTGAGTACAGTTGATATATCCCTTTTCACCAAGCCAATATATGTCTCAACTGGATGTGCATTTTTAGGAGGCATAAACGTACTAGGATTTCTAAGACCAAGAGCCCTCAGATGCAAAACATGTGGTTCATCAGTTACATAAGATTGATCTTGACTATCAGGTCCACTGAAGTGGGCCTTCAATCTAATAGTTCTAAAAAAGCGATTCAGCTCCTGGTCTACTTGGAAGGAGCTGAATCTGGGTGTAGGACAGAACGAGAGTTCTTTTTGTAGGAGGTCAAACTCGGCCGGGGAAAAGTTCTGTGTGGAAATGTTGAAGACAGGGCCGATGTGGGATCACCAAGGAGTACAATGAGACAATTAACGTTGTCTACAACCAGAACAGGGACTTATCCCTGCTTACACTGTTTACAGTGTTCACATGTCATTAAAGGAGATGCATGTTTTCACCCCAGGACAGGGAGGAGGTATAGGATTGAGGGTTTTCATACATGTGATACGAGCTTCGTTGTATATTTTTTGAAGTGCCCGTGCGGTCTCGGATATGTTGGGGAAACCACCCAGCATGTCCGGGAACGCATAAGTAAGCACAAGTCGACTATACGTTGTAAAAACACTATGCTACCGGTCCCTGCTCACTTTGTTGAGAGGGGCCATAATGTCAGCCAACTGCGTTTTCAGGTGTTGGAACATGTTCCTCAGCCAAGGAGGGGAGGCAATAGGATCAGGATGCTCAAGTTGCGTGAAGCCTTTTGGATATATACACTCCAAACACTAGAATCATTTGGTCTCAACAGAGAATATGAGATTTATTATTGATTTTACTATCCATAGAATGGCTTCAACCAACGGGTCGTCCTGTAATATTGCATCACCACCTGTCACTAATGTTTTAGTCATATGTATTATCGATTTGACAACATGAAACTTGTAGTGCATGTCTTCATCTTATTTTACTGTACTAGATTGCGCACATGATTTACTAATCTTCTTTTTCTTCTTTCTTTTTTTCTCTTTTTCAGAGAAATTATGAATATTAACATATTTTTCATTGACTTACTTATTCTGACTGTGTATCTCGGCCCAGAATTACCTAAAATGTTCCAGTACGTACTTACTATCATCATAAACCTAAATGATTCTAGCAAAACTTTATAACACATTGCTCTTTCAGCACTGGGTAAGTTTATGCTCCATACAGCGCTTATTGCGCTCTTTGTTTCATATTCAGATGCCCCTAACATGAGCCAAGCCGGTTAAAATCTAGTTTCCTTATTGCGCATGCCCCCGCCGTCTCTATAGTGATCGCAACGCAATTCAGATGCTTGCGTGTCACATGCGGCTCACAGCGCTCTGACATCGGCGCGCATGCCCAGTGACGCCGATCATGTGACCGCGTACTTCCGGACAATGCTTCCGGACCGGAAGAAGCGGTGGATTATCACATACACGTGCAGACGGCTCAGGGGGGCTTTATAAGGGCTCACTCTATCATTCATTCTTCTGCCCTCAGGATGCCACAACTGGATTGCCAGGTAAAATCTGAGACCTAGAATAGCAGTCTTTGTGACTGTGTAGACAATATGTCCGCTTCTAGTCTAATTATATGCACATCTATTTATGCCCATAGGTTAATACACATGAAGGGCAGCATTACTGATTAGATTTCCCATATGAGGTATGCTGGTTCATAATTGATGTATATTCTTGCATGATTTAGTCCTATTTCTCCTCCTTTTGTCCTTATGCAGTATTTTTGTCACCTATTAGAAGTAGCTACCTCCAAGGATGATACATTTAATCACTATAGTATTATTTGCACTCCCTGTAATTGATGGTGGATTTTCGCCTTTTCCTACTAGGACTACAACTGTATCCTCTTGATAAAAAGAATATTTCCTGACATAGGGTCGCAAGTACCCTACTAGCATTAATATCACACACTTCAGGTAAAAGAGTGCTTTCCCTTTTCTCCTCCGTTTCTACCCTGAACAGCCTTTTCTTTTTGTTTTCATTTCTGATTCTTTTGTCCTCACTAGGTGGTATCATTTTCTACAAAAGTTGTAGAATTTTCTTTGATTCATCTCCTTTTAAAGGAAAAGCATCCAATTTGGTACATTGTTTCATTTTTATCACTGTATTATATCCTCAATTTGAGGAATATTTTGTGTTAGTGTCATATTGTGATATATGAAGTGTCTTAACATATCTCTGTTTACACCTAGTGAATGACCTACAGAGAATCAATTCACACATATTAAAATCCAAGATTCATCTAGTTTATGAATCAAGGCTTCAAAATGATTTACCTCTGATTTGATTCAACTAGGAGTTTTGTTCCTGGGTATGCTTTTTTTTCCCCTTTTTTTGGTGAATGTATCCTTGAATATATGTATTGTTTATATATTTCTAATATGTCTTTTTTGTTGTGTCTGAAAACTTGTAGATCTCTGTTTATTCCCCCTGAAGAAGACTTTCTATAAAGTCGAAACCTTGGGGTTGTTATAATTACTTTATGCAAAAAAGCAGGAATACATAAACAATTTTTCTGCTGAGAACAACGGATTCATTTTTTATTCTTAAGTGTGTGCCAACTATACTATAAACTATTTCCAGCATTTTTTTGAGCACCACGAATTAGGTGAGCCGAGGTCTACTTATACCATATCCTACAAATGGAGGCCGCCTGCCCCCTCTGCTGAAGTAGAGGGTATCATAGCCCTCATGTTGCCGCCGGGTGCACTCCCTGGCCGTGGCACAGCCATAAGCCGCCACATGCCCGCCATCCCTGCTATGGACCAGAAGTAGGCCACGAGCTGGCCATGCCCAATTCCTATCGGACATGACTAAGGCTAGGATTCCTCCACCCACTCCATACCCGCTCCATACCAGTGGGTCTCTGTAGGGTTTCCTAAACTGCTTTCTCCTTATACTCTTACATGCCAGTGATCATCGCTCCAGAGGCCTGTGCTGCCACTAGCATGCTTGAGGTATCAGGTACTGATGGGAAAGCACAGGAAGTCTGCAGATGTGCCTGCACTGCCTATGCCCCCATGTATCGCTTGTGGCTTCCCTGTGATCTATGGACCTCTGAAACAGCCCGCAACAGTTCCATCAGCCAGGTTTGTGCCAATGTCTGTAGATCCTGCTCCTGTTGGTTCTTGAGATACCAGAGGGGTGCAAACTCCTGTCCTATGCCCTTTATACCCTCCATAATCCTTCCCACTTACTTACCCCTCCAATCTAAATCATTGCAGGTCTCCTCCCATGGACTGCATCTGACCCCTTTCAAACCTTCATTATCCTTTTCACTCACCACCCCCTCTCACCCACCCCTTGCCGTGATGACTGTCCACCCTATAGACTCCCTGGCCTAGCTACAGTGGGTACAGAAAGTATTCAGACACATTTCAATTTATCATTTTTTTTTGGAAGTACACTGAGCTGTAGGCTGATTTTCTGCTAAGGGAAAAAAAAATTTAAATCTGATTTCCTAGCGAGTGTGACACGAGCTTGGTGTGACAGAGCATAAGTGCAGACGGAAGTAAGTGAGTGACTTGTGATTCAGTGACTTTGGATTCAGGGAGTTTGGAAGGGAGGATTTATTGAATTGCTGCTTGTATTTTATTAATACTTTGCATTTCTTTTTACTTATCTGTCTGGTGCAATCCCCATTAGGAAATGAGCTCCATAATTGGCAATGCCATCCAGTGTACATCTTGCCACATGTATGCATTCCTTGATCAACCGGTCGAGGGTGCATACTGCTGTGTGAGATGTGAGTATGTTGTGCATTTGGAAGCCCAGATACTGGATCTAAATGAACAACTGACAACGCTGAGATCCATAGACAATATGGAAAGGAGTCTGCTGCTCACTATGCAGCTGCTCAATGGGATAGATGTGGGGGAGGATGGTAGTGTGGAGCTGCAGGACCGTGAGGTAGCTAGCTGGGTGACAGTTAAAAGGTGGGGTAGAGGGAATAGTGCCAGGGAGGCTAGCCCTGATCTGGCACACCCCAATAAATTTGCTATGTTGGCAGATGAGGGGGGTGTGAGTTCAGGTACAGCACTGCTGCAGTAGGGCATGACCTCTGAAAGCCAGAGGAGTGTCTGCTCCAGTAAGGGGGAAAACAGGAGAGAAGGGCAGGCCAGACAGGTGCTGGTAGTGGGGGACTCAATTATTAGGGGAACAAATAGGGCAATCTGTCACGAAGACAGGGATCGTCGAACAGTGTGTTGCCTACCTGGCGCTCGAGTCTGGCACATCACTGATCGGGTTGACAGATTACTGGGAGGGGCTGGTGAGGACCCAGTGGTCATGGTGCACATTGGCACAAATAACAAAGTTAAAGGTAGGTGGAAGGTCCTTAAAGATGATTTCAGGGAATTAGGCTGCAAGCTTAAGGCAAGGACCTCGAAGGTAGTATTCTCTGAAATACTGCCTGTACCACGTGCCACACCAGAGAAGCAAAGGAAGATTAGGGAGATAAATAAGTGGCTCAGGAATTGGTGTAAGGAGGAGGGGTTTGGGTTCCTGGAGAACTGGGCCGACTTCTCTGTTGGCTACAAGTTCTATGCTAGGGACGGGCTGCACCTCAATGGGGAGGGTGTAGCTGTGCTGGGGGAGAAAATGGCTAGAAGGTTGGAGGAGTGTTTAAACTAGGGATTGTGGGGAGGGTATTCATTGTACAGGAGGGGAAGATTGTGTAAATAGTAACCTGGGCACAAGTAATAAAATTGGGGGTGGTATGGGGGTGGGGTTAGAACAGTCAATATAGTAGGAAGGAATAGAGGTAAAGAGAGATGCATAAAGTGCATGTACACTAATGCCAGAAGTATCACCAACAAAATGGAGGAATTAGAATTGATTTTGTTGGAAAATAATTATGACATGGTGGGGATTTTGGAGACTTGGCTGGACGAGAGCCATGACTGGGCTGTTAATTTACAGGGCTATTGTCTGTTCAGAAATGACCGTACAAATAAGCGAGGGGGAGGTGTATGTTTATACGTAAAATCATCCTTAAAACCCATCCTGCGTGATAATATAGGTGAATCTAATGGAAATGTAGAGTCCCTGTGGGTGGAGATAAGGGGAGGGGGAAAAAATAACAAATTACTGATAGGGGTTTGTTATAAGTCCCCAACAATAATGGAAGTGGAGGAGAATATCCTCATAAAGCAAATATATGAAGCAGCGACTCAGGGAGAAGTCATTATTATGGGGGACTTCAACTACCCTGAAATACATTGGGGATCAGAAACCTGCAGTTCCAGCAAAGGTAATAAGTTTTTGAAAACTATGAGAGACAATTACCTTTCACAACTGGTTCAGGACCCAACAAGAAAGGGGGCACTGCTGGACCTAATATTAACCAACAGGCCGGACCGCATATCAAATATACGGGTTGGAGGTCACTTGGGTAATAGTGATCACAAAATAATAAGTTTTCAAGTATCCTTTAATAAGATGTGTAGTAGAGGGGCTACAAGGACACTAAACTTCAGGAAGGCAAATTTCCAACAGTTGAGAGATGATCTTAGTGCAATAAACTGGGACGATGTCCTGAGACATAAAAGTACACAAAGCAAATGGGAGATGTTTATTTGCATCCTGAATAGGACCTGTGCACAATATATACCCTATGGGAATAAGCATGCTAGAAATAGGAGGAAACCACTATGGCTCAATAAAGCGGTAAGAGGTGCAATAAGTGACAAAAAGAAAGCATTTAGGGAATTAAAGCAAGTAGGTAGTGATGAAGCATTAAATAAATACAGAAAATTAAATAACATCTGTAAAAAGCAAATCAAGGCAGCAAAGATTGAGACAGAGAGACTCATTGCCAGAGAAAGTCAAAATAATCCCAAAATATTTTTTAACTACATAAATAGTAAGAAACTAAAAAATGATGGTGTTGGCCTCTTTAAAAATAGTATGGGTGAAATGGTGGATGAGGATGAGGAAAAAGCCAATATGCTAAATGACTTTTTTTCAACAGTATTTACACAAGAAAATCCCATGACAGACAATATGATCAGTGATAACAAAAATTCTCAATTAAATGTCACCTGCTTAACCCAAGAGGAAGTACGGCATCGTCTAAAAATCACTAAAATTGACAAATCCCAGGGCCCGGATGGGATACACCCCAGAGTGCTGCAGGAATTAAGTACTGTCATAGATAGACGATTATTTTTAATATTTAAAGATTTCATAATAACAGGGTCTGTACCACAGGACTGGCGTATAGCAAATGTGGTGCCAATATTCAAAAAGGGGACAAAAACTGAACTTGGAAATTATAGGCCAGTAAGCTTAACCTCTACTGTGGGTAAAATCCTAGAGGGTTTTCTAAGAGATGCTATACTGGAGTATCTGAAGAAAAATAACCTCATGACCCATTATCAACATGGTTTTACGAGGGACCGTTCCTGTCAAACTAATCTGATAAGCTTCTATGAAGAAGTAAGTTCTGGCCTGGACCAAAGAAATGCAGTGGATGTGGTGTATATGGACTTTTCAAAAGCTTTTGATACGGTGCCACACAAAAGGTTGATACATAAAATGAGGGCAATGGGGATAGGGGAAAATATGTGTAAGTGGGTTAAGAACTGGCTTAGTGATAGGAAACAAAGGGTGGTTATTAATGGAACACACTCAGAATGGGTCACAGTTAACAGTGGGGTACCACAGGGGTCAGTGTTGGGCCCGCTTCTATTTAATATATTTATTAATGACCTTGTAGGGGGCATACAGAGTAGAATCTCAATATTTGCAGATGACACTAAACTCTGCAGGGTAATCAATACAGAGGAGGACAATTTTATATTACAGGAGGATTTATGTAAACTAGAAGCTTGGGCTGCTAAATGACAAATGAGCTTTAATGGGGATAAATGTAAAGTCATGCACTTGGGCAGAGGAAACAAAAGGTATAATTATGTGCTTAATTGTAAAACACTGGGCAAAACTGTCACTGAAAAAGACCTGGGTGTATGGGTAGATGACAAACTCACATTTAGTGGCCAGTGTCAGGCAGCTGCTGCAAAGGCAAATAAAATAATGGGATGCATTAAAAGAGGCATAGATGCTCATGAGGAGAACATAATTTTACCTCTATACAAGTCACTAGTGCGACCACACTTAGAATACTGTGTACAATTCTGGTCTCCGTGTATAAGAAAGACATAGCTGAACTAGAGCGGGTCCAGAGAAGAGCGACAAAAGTCATTAGAGGACTAAGGGGTCTGCAATACCAAGACAGGTTATTAAACTTGGGGTTATTTAGCTTGGAAAAACGAAGGCTTAGGGGTGATCTTTTAATAATGTATAAATATATGAGGGGACAGTACAGAGAACTTTCTAATGATCTCTTTACTCTTAGGCCTGAGACTGGGACAAGGGGGCATCCTCTATGTCTGGAGGAAAGAAGGTTTAATCATAATCACAGACGCGGATTCTTTACTGTAAGAGCAGTGAGACTATGGAACTCTCTGCCGCATGATGTTGCAATGAGTGACTCACTACTAACATTTAAGAAGGGCCTGGATGCCTTTCTTGAAAAATATAATATTACCAGTTATATATACTAGATTCTTTGATAGGGCGTTGATCCAGGGAACTAGTCTGATTGCCATATCTGGAGTCAGGAAGGAATTTTTTCCCCAATGTGGAGCTTAGTGTTGCCACATGGTTTTTTTTTGCCTTTCTCTGGATCAACATGTTAGGCTATGGGTTGAACTAGATGGACTTAAAGTCTTCCTTCAACCTTAAAAACTATGTTACTATGTTACTATATTTTTTGTTTTATTGCAGCCATTTGGTAAATTCAAAAAAGTTATTTTTTTTCTCATTAATGTACACTCAAGAGCTGCATGAGGTACGGATGTGAAGGTCTTGATCCTGACTTGCCTCCTGTGTTGTACAGAGCTGCACCCACTATTATGCTCAACTGCTGGTTGAGGGGTTGATGTGAGGCTGGGGTGTGACTCACCTGGAATCCCTTCCCCCTGGTTTTAAATAGCGTTCCCCCTTCTCTGTCAGACGCTGCTGAAAGAGTTATTTACTCTGTGCTGTGCTCATGCTTTGTTGCTGTGCTTAAGTCCTTGCTTTGGGAATAGCTGTGATTCCAGATCCGTGGGTGGAGGTAGGGGCCCTCAGCCTAGGGCTAAGCAGGAGCTCAGAAAAACAGGGTGGAGACTCGGACCTCCTGACCATCAGAGGTACCTCAGAGAGCAGGGCGAGCCAGGGACCCCCAGTGTAAGGGTCAGATTAGCTTCCCTTAAATCCCCTCGCCCTTCTCACCATTCAGTTACCTGATTCCCTTACGCCCTCAGCGTGACACCTGGGGAGAGGAGCCTGTTAACAGTTCACCCAAGAGCAGAGCGCCAGAACTGGACACCAGAGTCCAAAGTTGCGCGTGTGCTCTAAGCCCAGCAGCAAGAGATTCCAAGTCTCCCGGTCACCAAAGCACCTGGAGGCACAGCAGCGTGAAGAGCTCAGGGACATTGGCCAGAGGAGAGACACCGAGGAAGGGCTCAAGCTGACTGGTGATGGACTTTCCAGCAGGAGAACAGGGTCGCAGCTTAGCTACAGGCAGCCAGGACCAGCAGAGAAAGAGCACGGCAGGGAGGCCTCAGAACTCGCTGGGTGAGGAATTCTTAACTTGCTTCCAGACCACCCGGATTCTTAACAACACCTGTGAACTGTACCTTGGCTTCTAATGCTTCAGTAAAAGTAAAGGAAACAACCCCTGCATGTCTGTTGGTTATTCAGCACCCTTAATCCTGCACCCCAACGGCCTACCACTGCCATAGACTTTACCGGTTGCCCCGGGGAGCCACTCCACCCGTGGGGAGCGATATCACTACTGCTGCCCATCCATCATCCCCGGAGGTCTGGCACCACAGCACCAGCCCCAATAGCCGGCTATCATGGGTGGCGTCATGACACCTATCCCTAAATCCTATCCCCTGAACTGTAAAAGACTGATCCCCAGGGTCTCGGAGCCGGGTCTCAACCCTGTGACTCCCACAGAAGCACTCAAAGCCTGGTTCCAAGTGCCCCACGGCCCTGTGGCGCATCAGTTTCCTGGCATCACGAACAGGATATCATGCCTGACACCTATGGGTACTGTGTGCCATTGACTTTATTATACTGTGAACAGTCACCATTGTTGTCCCACGTGGCACACTGGAAGAGAAGGGGGTGTGCAGCCATGGGCAGGACCGTTGAAAGGGTGTGAAGAGAAGCCCCACTCTGCCCAGTGACATCAGTCAGCGTGACGCAGTAAGCCCTGTGCCGGAAACTCCCTGCATGCTTAACTCCCTGCCTGAGGAGCGGTAGACTGTTCAGCCGAAAAAGACCTACTTGGGGAAGGGGAACGATGTCCAACACAGAGGAAAGGAAGCCCGCTGCAGGCCCGGTCACCCCTCATGACGAGGCCGCAGCCCAAACTGATGACGCAGCCATAGCCCCGCAGCAGCGCCAGTTATACCGTTCTCAATGCTGTACATCCCGGGAGCGATCTGGCTGCCGCAGTACTCAGGGGAAGTGTACACCATGACTGATTTTAAAGAAAGGATGACTAGTTTGTTTGGAGTATACTGTATGACCGCAGACCAGAGAGTGACCATGTTAATGGGACAGTTGACTGGTGTGGCCCAACGTGAAGTGAAGTCCTGGCTAGCCACCGACAAACAGATTGTTACACAAATCTTTGCTGGGCTGAAAGAAACCTTTGACACCCTAACTGCTGCAGAAATTAAAATGAGATTTTATGGGTGTAAGCAACGGGTGTAGGATGATATAAGAGACTATGCCTTAAACCTCCAAGATGCGCTAAGGGCCATGAAACAGATTGATCCCGGCAGCATCCAAGATGATAACAACTGTTGACCGAGCAGTTTATTGAAGGGCTCCAGTCTCACGCCCAAAGGACTCAGCTGCGTATATTGGCTCTGCAAAACCCTGACCTAAACTTTTCCCAATTTAAAGATCGGGCCATTCGGATGCTGCGAGTACCCGCTGCAAGCAGCACTACACCCACTCAGCAACTGGCTCTAACGTACCACCCGGGGTGGCACCCTCTGCTGTCAATGCAGAGGGGGCCAGTGTGCAGACCTTCACAACTGTTACCCTGATGCCTTACAATTGCAAGTGCAGCAGCTGATCAAGGGGATGGCTGAGCTAGCCAAAACTGTAGAGTTCATGCAAGGATCCAAGCCCTCGGAGAAGATAGAGTTATCCTCCAGCCCAGATGAAATCCCGTGGATGTGCCAGAGGATGAATCCGTCAACCAGAGGATGACCCAGCGATCGCTACGATTCCACAGGACAACCCATCTGCCGCTGCTGCACCGAGGTGGGCCACATTGCAAGGTTTTGTACTTTAAACCAGCAACCCCTGCGGCAGCGGGCCGCCCCCCATGAATGAGGTAGCCTGGCCCACTGAACTGGAGCAATAGGTATGTGGGAGGACGACCGGTCCTGCCTATTGTGCTGGATGGCATCCCCATGAACGCTTTATTGAACACCGGTTCACAGGTGACAACTATGCCTTATATTCTTTACAAGCGGTGCAAGGCTGATTCATACATTACCCGCCTCCCAGATGATAGTTTTAACATATATGCTGCAGATGGTTTGCCTTTGCCACAGGTGGGATTTAAAGAAGTAACCATTAAGGTGGGGCGTGTAAAACTAATCGCCCAGGGTATGGTGATTGTTGATGTAGACCGCTGAGAAAGTAACCCAATGCTTACCCTAGGCACTAATGTGACTGAGAATTGCCTAGGGGAGATTATTGTTTTGTTACAACAGGTTGTCGAAACGGCCAACCTATGGCAGCAGCGACTCCTGTAGAAACAAATAAAGGCACTGATGCAGAGGCAGCAGGTGGAGCTGGTAATGATTCACCCCAGAGCAGAGCGCCAGAACTGGACACTCGAGTCCAAGGTTGCACGGGTGCTCTAAACCCAGCAGACAAAACCGGAGGGCAGGAGATTCCAAGTCTCCCGGCCACCAAAGCACCTGGAGGCACAGGAGCATGAAGAGCTCAGGGACATTGGCCAGAGGAGAGACACCCGGGAAGGGCTCGAGCTGCCTGCCATACTGCTGATAAACTTTTCAGCAGGAGACCAGGGTCGCAGCTTAGCTACAGGAAGCCAGGACCATCAGAGAGAGAGTGCAGCAGGGAGGCCTCAGAACTCAGAGCTCTCTCACTTTCCAGCCCATAGTCACTTTGCAGCCAGCACCATACCGTTTCCAAAAGCCTTAATACATAGATGCTTCTAGCCAGGCATCATGTGCTCTCTCTCACATGTGGCGCCCCGCAACGAGTGCGTCACAAGAGGGTATTGCAGCCATAAATGCAGCAGCAATATTCTCTGACCCAGCAGTCAAACGGTTAACTCAGAGATCCATACCCTGCATGCATCACCTAGTATAGAGGGCCAATCAAGGTCCTGGTGGGCGGAGTGCAAGGGTAGTGTGTAGTGGAAGTTTAGTCCAGCTTAGAGCAGAAGTTCTAGTCTCGAGTCTGGAGAAGCAACAGCAACGTAGAAGACCTCTGCAACCAGGAGAGGGGGTTGCACAGTCCTGTGCGACCCCTGGCCACCCTCGCTGGCCGTCTCCCTACCAATTACGGGCATCATCATGCGGGTCCAAAATCATCCCGTGCCCATCTACAGCCGGTTTGTTGGTACCGAAGTACCTGGTATTCCTGGGCGACAACGGCAACTTACTTAGTTAGAATGGAGGAACACCGCGGATCTCTGAGGGACACCTATCACTGCTGAGGCCACCCGGTCTGCTACCTACAACTGTATACCATGTACTGCTTGCTGGTTACAGTAAACAACCCGTTACAGAGACTTACAGTGTCCGTGCTTTCTTATGAACTGTTTATCCGCACCATAGGGTAACCGCAGCTGCCGCACAACATCTTAAGCAGCTCCAGCCTCCGGGGATCATCGCTTAGCCTGTGGGGAGCGTTCCATCTTGCTGCATTCCATCCCCTGGAGGCCCCGCAGCGTCGGTAAGACTTACCGAAACACTCATAGGTGGCGTCACGAAGCAATTAACCCCTTAATCTGTTCCCACAAGACGTCTTCATCATTTTGATCTGCACTCAACCGGGCCCCACTACCGGCAGGCACGGTCCACCCGTGACAAGGAGGAAGAAGCTACTGCCTGTCTAAACCGGAGTCCCGACCACGGTGAGTCACACACACACAGGGTCCAGCTTCCAGCACTTAGCTTTCTCTGCTCAGACTTTTCTGTCACTTTCTGTTCTTGATCAGTCTATCTGCACAGTTCAGGAATGGGGTCCACTAGTCCACAACTTAGCATGCAGGGAAGCACTGTCTCTTAAAGTTATAGCGTGCTTTAACTGTTCAGAGCAGCGACACCCTACAACTACTGATTTGAGCTGATAACAGGGAGAGTTCCGTCATTGTGTACACTGCACAGTGCAGAGCATGCCCAGCCCCTGAAAAAGTGTCACTGATGACATTTAATTTGATGGAGGAGTAGAGGCTGTGGCAGTGATGGCAGCCTTTGACTTTTGATGACACTTTGTTAGAGTATCACAACATGCACTTGGATTCTCAAATAAAGTCTCATCCAAAAGCAAGTAGGAAAATAATAGAATTGTAGTTAGATAGTGGAGCTAGGGAAGGGTAGGAAATTTTTAACACAAGTATATTATAAAAGTAGTTTAGATTATCGCACTAAGTAGTTGATTTGGAATGAAAATTGCTTTGCCTTCACATCAATTCTTTAAGCACTTGACACAGTATCTAGCAGAGATGATTACAAACTTTAGTTGTCTATGGTCGAGTACATTAGGGTTAGTATTGTGGAGCCCACTGGGACGGGGTACTCGGTACCGGACCGGGGTACACGCTGGGAATGTCACGGCAGTCTGGTCCGGACTGTGTCCCAAGCCCACAAGTAATGGGGGAGTATCTACAGGGGAGTTTGTCATGATGCCACCCACGGGTTGTGGTCAGGGTGACCACCGCTGCTGCAGAACCTCCGGGGATGATGTTTGGCAGCCGGTGATGTAACGGCTCTCCGCGGGTAGAGCTTTGTTCCCCGGGGCAGTGATAGTAATAGTCTATGATGGATGCTGAGTGATAGTAGAGGCAATGGCAGTTTGCGAGGGAAAGTAGGGTTTGAGCACAAGGATCACACAGACTCACGGTTTTGTCGTTTTGCAAGTCTTTACTGCAGATGTTGTTAGCTGAGAACTGTCCACAGAGTCAGTACCGGGGTCGGGTTGCTCCCACCATGACCTGATCCTCAGCTTCCCACTTCTGCGCTGTGTGTGTGGCCCTGCTGCCGCTTCAGCTAGGCTGCTGGCCCAGTCTCTCCTCACAGGTACTCCCTTTTCTAGGCAACTTGAGTTTTTCCGTGTATTTCTGACCCCGCCGTTTTGCTTCGCTGAGGTAGAGTGTAGATCTATAACCTCCACTATCTTGGTGTTTACTGTGCTGCATGTGTCAGTCGCAGTTTCAGATCCTGTATCCGGTCTGTGCGCTCCTCCGGAGCGAGTTATGGGGTGACTCAATTTCCCAGATGTGTTCTTCTATTCTCTAAACTCCTCTCCTCAAACCCTGGCTAAGCCTGGAATTGAGTAGCAGACTGTGGAGAAGCCTAATGCAGCCTCTTTACACCACAGTCTCTCTTCCTCAGTGCTGCACTGCACTGAACTACTCACTTCCTTTCTACACCAGAATATATAGGGGAGCTGCTTTAGCTCCCCATTCTGGCCTAGAGGTGCTAGTGCAGTGTTCATTCCCCCTTAGTTAAGAACAGTACTCCAGGACTGTAGAAAAACAAACAAACAATTAATATAACAATTAATATTTACAGAGGCTTAAAAATAAAAGTACAAAAACCACTAAAAGCTCAAAAAGTTCAAAATAAGCAGTCTTTCCGGGGGTTTAGTCTTTTGCCTCATGGCTGATAAATATTTACAAGTAGTCTTTACCACAACCAGTTCCATGGTGAATATTGTCTGTGTTAAATAAGGAGAAAATGTTCAAGAATACGTAAACGTAAGTAGTTCATACAGTATAGTCTCTGTAGGTACTGGGCTTTTTTAACGTTGCAAAACTAATAAAAACACGTATGGGTGTCTCTGGTTACAGTAGGCCTCTAGGCCCTCGGGTCACCGCATAAGAGGCCAAGTTTTTACTCTCCGTGGTTGCCACCTAACACTATGCTACTCCCACCCTTTCTGTACATTTACACCTTGCCAGGTTCTATTAAACTTTATAACAACATATTTACTTTTCACAGTTGATTTTACATTTTAAACTCTGTACCTAGCCAGTAACTGACCATGGGTACTACGCTCTGTTCTGCGTAACACGGGTATACTGGATGTTTGTAGCATGTTGGTGCGGGTGGATGTGTACCTACTTGGAGTGTCTGGTATTATGGCAAATGGAGATCTGACTGTAGGACTGGCAAGCTCACTGGGACCAGGAATTTGTTCTTCCTCTACGGGTTCTACTTCCAGTTCATCAGGTCTTGGGACTTCTGGTTGTACAGGTCCCGCTGTTGATTCAACCACTGGAGGGAAAGCAATCATTGGGACTACAACTGCTCAGTAGTAATTTGGCCATGTTTTGGGGAAATCTCCTAAGACGTTATGGAATACTTCTTCTTTGACAGGTTGGACCTGTACGGGTATGGTTACTTCTGATGTCTTCAGGGTTTCAGGACACGGTTTGAGATGGTCTCTTGACACAACTGCTGACGTTCTTTCGTCTTTGATTATTAGACACATTGTAGCATTGTCCAAATTGGATGGTAAGACTGTATATGGGGTGGTTTCCCACTGATTATCCAATTTGTTGGTGCGTATCTTTCTCTTGAGAACTTGCTCACTGGGTTGTCATGGAGTTGCTAGAGCATGTTGGTTAAATGTTCTCTCTCGTCTTTCTCTAGCTTGTTGGAGACTTTTCTCTACATACTGTTGTACTTGGCGATACTGCTGTTGACGTAGGGTATCCCAATTGAATTCTTCAACTTCTGCGTCTGGTTTTAGAATTCCCATATCTAAATCAATTGGCAGCTTACCGGGTCTTGATCGCATAAGGTAGGCTGGGGTTCAGTTTGTAGAACTCACCGGGACATGGTTGTACAAGTCTACCAAGTTGGGTAAATGCTCTGGCCATTGATTTCTCTCTGACTCTGGTAAGGTTTTTAACAGATCAATTACAATATGGTTCATCTTTTCACATAAGCCATTGGTTTGGGGATGATAGGCTGTCGTGTGGACCTTCTTACAGCCGTACATATTGCAGAATTCCTGAAAAATCTCTGATTCGAAAGCTGGACCTTGATCTGCAAGGACTTGTTCCGGGTAACCATGAGGTCTACAGAAATGTGTCTGAAATGCTCTTGCAGCTGTCTTCGCTGTCAGGTCCTTGACGGGTACCACCACTAAGAAGCGGGAGTAATGGTCAACGATGGTTAAGGCATAGACATAGCCTGACCGACTTCGTGACAACTTGACGTGGTCTAACACAACTAACTCAAGTGGTTACTTGGTTACTATGGACTGGAGTGGGGCTCCCTGTTGATCTTTTCTTCTGAGGTTGCACGGGCCACATTTTCTTCACCAATCCTCAATTGATTTTCTCATGCCAACACAGTAGAATCTCTCTCTTAAGTTCACTTCCAACTTCTTCCATCCAAAATGAACTGCACCGTCGTGGTAGGCTTCTAAGACCATTTTGATGTCTCTCTTGGGTACGATAATCTGCCAGACTAATTCATGTGTTTTAGGGTTGGTATGCCTTCTGCAGAGCTTCCCTTGATATAGGAACAACTTGCCTCTCTCTTTCCCGAGGTATTGGGTCTCAACTGGGGCGTTTTGGTTAGGGTACGCACCTTGTTGTGTAAGCAGTTCTTTCACTAGCTTCACAGCTGGATCACTATCCTGGGTGTCAGCCCATCGATGGTGTGCTAACGGGTTAAGATTTGCCTCCTATTGTCTTTGGTAGATGCCGGGTTGATACTTTTCTACCTTAAGACGGTGAAAGGCCGGTAATTCATTTTCTTCCAACTTCTCCGGTTCCTCTTCCACGTCGTTCAGGTGTGGCATCCGGGATAAGGCGTCTGCATTCCCGTTCTTGTGGCCTGCCCTATATTTGATGACAAAATTGTAGTTAGACAGCTGTGCTATCCATCGCTGCTCCAACGCACCTAATCTTGCTGAGTCCAGGTGGGTCAACGGGTTGTTATCCTTGTAGATGGTAAATTCTGCAGCTGCCAGATAGTGCTTGAAACATTCAGTTACAGCCCAAACTACCGCCAGTAGTTCTAACTTGAAGGAACTGTAATTCTCCGGGTTTCTTTCCATAGGCCGGAGTTTCCTGCTTGCAAAGGCAATAACTCTCACTTTGCCTCCTTGCTTCTGTGACAGTACTGCTCCCAATCCCACATTGCTGGTATCCATGTATAGAATGAATGGTTGATGGTAATCCGGATATGCCAGGATCTCTTCTCCTGTCAGCGCATGCTTCAGCTTGTTGAAGGAGTCTTCCCTTTCTTCAATCCACTGGAATGGAGGGTTACGAGTGGAAGACCTTTTTGACTGTCCTACCAGGATGTCTTGAAGGAGAGCTGCTAACTTCGTAAATTTTCTATAATAGCCTACCAGGCCCATGAATTGCCTCACTTCTTTCACATTAGTAGGTCTTGGCCAATCCCTTATCACGGTTAATTTTTTCAGGATCCGGTGCTACTCCCTCTGAACTCACGACATGTCCAAGGTACTGTACCTTTGGCTTGAGAAGTTGGCACTTGAATGGCTTGATTTTCATGCCGTATCCGGATAAGGTTTTAAACACTTCTGCCAGGTCTTGTAGATGTTGCTCATATGTCTTGGAGTAGACTATGACGTCATCTAGGTACAGAAGGACAGTTTCAAAGTTCTTATGTCCTAGGCAGCTCTCCATCAGGCGTTGGAAGGTACCGGGTGTGTTGCAGAGTCCAAATGGTATACAATTGAACTCACAGAGGCCCATCGGCGTAGTAAACGCTGTCTTCTCCTTGTCAGCCTCTGCCACAGGAACTTGCCAGTACCCACTAGACAGATCAAGGGTGGAAAAGTAGTTAGCAGTTTTAATGCGGCTAATGACTCCTCAATCCTAGGTAACAGGTATGCATCCTTGTGTGTAATGCGGTTGATCTGCCGGTAATCTACGCACATTCTCATGGTCCTGTCCTTCTTTCTAACCAACACTAAAGGTGCTGACCAAGGGCTACAACAGTTTCTTATTACCCCTGCAGATTTCATTTTTTTGAGCATGTCTTTGGTGATTTGATAGTAAGCGGGTGGTAATGGTCTATACCTCTCTTATAGGCTGATGGTTACCTGTGGGTATAGTGTGCTCTACCCCTTTGATATGCCCAAAGTCTAACGGGTGTTTGCTGAATATCTGCTCATATTCTTTTACTACCCGGTATACTCCATGCTCTTGATGGGGAGGTGTAGAACTGGTACCCACGTGTAGCTTTTGGCACCAATCCTCCAGCTTTTCCCCTGAGCCATTGTCATCCGCCTGACTTGATGTATTCAAGGGCTCGACGGCTGTGATGGCATTGTTATCAACCATGAACAATTTAGCCATGGTAGCATACTTTGGTAATGTGACCTCATCTTCCCGCAATTTAGAAGGCGTAATGGCACTCTTCCCGGTGTACCTCAACTACTCCTCTGGCTGTCAGTATAGTGTGTCTACTGTCTGAGTACACGGGTTTTACCAGGGCTTGATAGTCTCGCCCTTTAATGCCTATTGCGGCTCTACACCAGACCAACATTTCAGTTTTGGGAGGTATTACAATGGGTATCGGATAACTTACTCGTACACTGCCGATTTCACCTCCTGATATTTCTACCTGTTGTTTCAACATCAGGGCTGTTATTTCCTTTTGCAGAAGTCTCTGTTGCCTGTTTCTGGCAGTCTCGGCGATCTGCTGCAAGACAGTAATTACTTCGGAAAAACACTTTTCAATTACATTCATTCCTAGTAACACATTACTGGTTCACGTTCTCGCCGGTCAACATCTACAATTATAACACCCTGGTTCTGCAATTCTACCTTCCCAATCTGAATGGTCATTTCTCTGAACCCAACTTGTGGTATTAATTCACCATTACTAGCCCATAAGTTCACTACAAAGTCAGTTGGACCACTATTAATGTCTGAATCAGCCCAGTACCTTTTGTATAGAACATGTGGAATTGATGTTATCTGGGACCCGGTATCCAACAAGGCAGTGAAGGGAATGCCATCCAACACAATAGGGATGACCGGGCATCCTCCCGCGTATCTGTCATACCAGGCTGAAGGACCTTGAGAATTTACTCCTGAGAAGAGGCCCGCCTGCCCAGGGAATCCTCGTTTAAAGCACATTCCCGGGCAAAGTGACCTGGTTTCTGACAACAGCGGCAAATGGGCTTTCCATCCGGTTGATAGCGGTCGCTGGGTCGTCCTCTCGTCGCTTGGTACCTCCTGGGCCTCATCCATGGGACATCCTCCTTGCTGGTCGCCAAGTCGATCTTGGGTGCAGGCTTGGATCCTCGCAGCTCCTTGATGACTTCAGCCATGGAAATGACAGTATCTGTCAGGGCATCTAGCTTTTGGTTGAGGGCCTCATTAGAGATAGACTCTCTGTGTTCAGCAGCAGTAGCTAACATGGCAGATGTTGCTGATACTAGTGGCTGTTGGGGTGCTGCTGTGGGGCCTTGAGTGAAGTTGTTATTTCAGGGCGCCTCTATCTGCTGAAGACGGATGGCTCTATCTTTTAACTCTGCAAAAGTCATTTCAGGGTTCTGAATAATCATCATACTCAACTGTCCTCTGTGACAAGGGGATAGGAGGCCCTCTATAAACTGATCAATTAGCATTTTGTCAGCTCCCGGGGCTAAGGCAGATTCTGCTAGCTTAAGTGCTTTGAGCGCTTCTTGCAAGTTTAAGGCATAGTCTCTTGCACTTTCCTTAGGCTTTTGTTGACATCCAAAGAACCTCATTTTAGCCTGGGTGTCAGCACTGGATTCAAATGCTTTTAATCCAGCTACAAGATGCTCTACAGTGTCCTTGTCTGTATCCAGCCAGGACGCTACCTCCAGCCATGCATTGCCAGTTAATTGTCCAATAATCATGCTGACACTCTGGGCTTTAGTCAGGGGGTACATCACATAGTATGCTTGTATCGTAGTAATAAAGTCATTAAGGGTGTTAGGCTTACCAGAGTATTGGGGCAGCCACATTACTCCCGGAGTATACGGCATCAGGAACGGCATGATGGGTTCTGCTCCTTGCGCCGCAGCACCGCCGGGTGCTCCTCTGTCATCCGGTGCTGGAGCTCCGCCGGGTGCTCCGCCGCAGCTTGATGCCAGTGTGTCTCCTGGTTGCGACATCCTGTGGCCCCTTAGTTAACGTCACCGTCCTGTCTTCCACTTCCGTCCGGATGTCTCTTGAAGGTTCCGCGGTGCACCAGGGATTCTCTTCCCCTCCGGATGTCGCCAGGGAGGAGGCTGGCTTCGCGCCTCTGCAGGGTACCGCCCATGAAGAAACGCCCCCTTTCTTCCCGCTCGTCACGCGCTTTACAACGGCGGAATTTCAAAATTACAGTTCTTGTGCCGCAGTTTGAAAACAGTTTTTCACATAAATCACGGCACACGGTACCCGGATCACCAGGCCCGGTAGATCCTGTTCGTGACACCAAGTTGTGGAGCCCACTGGGACGGGGTACTCGGTACCGGACCGGGGTACACGCTGGGGATGTCACGGCAGTCTTTGTCCGGACCATGTCCCGAGCCCACAAGTAATGGGGGAGTATTTACAGGGGAGTTTGTCGTGACGCCACCCACGGGTTATGGTCAGGGTGACCACCGTTGCTGCAGAACCTCCGGGGATGATGTTTCGCAGCCGGTGATGTAACAGCTCTCCACGGGTAGAGCTTGGTTCCCCGGGGCAGTGGTAGTAATACTCTATGATGGATGTTGAGTAGGGGTGATAGTATAGGCAATGGCAGTTTGCGAGGGAAAGTAGGGTTTGAGCACAAGGATCACACAGACTCACGGTTTTGTCGTTTTCCAAGTCTTTACTGCAGATGTTGTTAGCAGAGTACTGTCCACAGAGTCTGTACCGGGGAAGGGTTGCTCCCACCATGACCGGATCCTCAGCTTCCCACTTCTGCGCTATGTGTGTGGCTCTGCTGCCGCTTCAGCTAGGCTGCTGGCCCAGTCTCTCCTCACAGGTACCCCCTTTTCTAGGCAACTTGAGTCTTTCTGTGTATTTCTGAATCCGCCGTGTTGCTTCGCTGAGGTACAGTGTAGATCTATAACCCCGCTATCCTGGTGTTTACTGTGCTGCGTTTGTTAGTGACAGTTTTGGATCCGGTATCCGGTCTGTGCGCTCCTTCGGGGCGAGTTATGGGGTAACTCAATCTCCCAGATGTGTTCTTCTATTCTCTAAACTCCTCTCCTCAAACCCTGGCTAGGCCTGGAATTGAGTAGCAGACTGTGGAGAAGCCTAATGCAGCCTCTTTATACCATAGTCTCTCTTCCTCAGTGCTGCACCGCACTGAACTACTCACTTCCTTTCTACACCAGAATATATAGGGGAGCTGCTTTAGCTCCCCCTTCTGGCCTAGAGGCGCTAGTGCAGTGTTCAGTGTTGTGTGGGGAGTGAACCCTTGTTGTTGCACTTAACTCCTGGGGTGCCACAGTACCATTGTAATGTTTAGTTATTAAACATTAAATCAGAATGGCCTAACGTGATCCTTTCCCATTATGGACATTTTTATTTCTAGAATTAAAGAACTGAAATGGTACGTTTTTAAAAGAATGCAGAGAATTTATATTAGTGTCAAAAGTGTAACACCAGCGCTTATAACATTGGACCTCATCCCTTTATCTGATGTAATAAATGGTTGCAGAGTAGACACAAACTGCTTAGTGTAGTGATAAGACCCAGGAATAATGTATGACTAAAGAAATAAGGAGGTGATACACTACCAGATTCAGGCAGTTGAAGCTGGACTTGACCTGAATGCATCAGGACTGTGCTAGGGAAGATATATAGGGGAAAGAAGGAATGTTTATACACTCAGCTAATCCTGATTTAACTCCAAAGACTCAGTGTTTATTCATGCTAAGACTTTACTCCTTTTTTTATTCACCTTTTATTTTGCTTATGAAAAGAATATAATAACCATCTAATTATTGAAATATTTCCAAATTGTAAATACAAAATTTAGGACCCAGTATAACGTAATTTAATACCAAAAGGCAGGATGCAAACATTCTTGTTTAAAAGGGACTGTCCAGGCGTGTCCTGGACATGGCGGAGACAGGTCGCACTTGAGGAGAGCTCCCGTACCTAATCCTCTTACACAGCCTGCATTTGCAATTATAAGCCTGCTCGGTGGACCCGTGTACAGCTACAGTCTCCTGGAACCAGGGTGGACAGCTGCATTTCGTCAGATGCCCGGTAAACGAGACATAGCCCAGTTTTTTATCCCGCCGGGTGCCTGCCACCACTCATCCAGCCCCACTGCAATGGCTTCCAGCAATACAGCAGGGGCTAGACGCTCCGGGAATCTGACACCTGGTTCAAAGCAACCATCAACTACATCCACCCGGCGGAACACCAGGAGTGTGTCTGGATTCCACACACCAGCACTCAAGGTACCGAACGGGGGAGAGGGGGGCGCAGGAAAAGGCGCGAAAGCCGCCATTACTGGAGACAGAGGGCATGATGGACGAGCGTCTCACTCCCCCTCCCTCCTCCCAGAGGGAAGGGACGCAGCTGCAGCTCATACACTGAATACAGGAACAATGTGCCCGGGACAGTCCGGTGCCAGCACCCATACATCTAGCCCGGGCTCCAGCCCCTCACATGGACCCTCTGCCCCTGCTTCAGAATATGACCAAGCCTCTCTTCATAGCTCCTGTGGCCCTCGGCCTGCAGACGCTTCCTTCCCTGGCTCCCCTGCAGGGCCTCAGCTCAATGACCCCCCTCCTTCTCAGGCAGATGACCTACACGACATTAGATCTGGGATGCAGTGTCTGCCTACTAAAGATGATATGGAGGTGTACATAAGAAGACTGGAGGCTGTCTGTAGGTCAGAGATCGGGTCACTCAGAGATGACACTATTAAACTCCAGAGCTCGGTCCAGACAGTTACCCAGGAAGTTGCAGATCTCTCCTTCTTGGTGAAACAACAACAACAACGCCTTGACCTGCATGAACAAAACTTCCACACGGTGCTGGATATGCTGGAAGATTCCGAAAACCGTAATAGACGGAATAATATACGGCTCCGAGGTATCCCTGAGTCAGTGGCACCCCGTGAAATCACCCCAGTTTTGCAACGTGTGTTCAATTCCCTACTCGACAGACCCCGAGACGACCATATTGAGATGGACAGGGCTCATAGGTCCTTGGGCCCTAAACGAGCTGACTCATCCCGCCCAGAGACATTATCTGCAGAATACACTTCTATCAGCTGAAAGATGACATCATGAGGAGAGCGAGAGAGTCTGAATCCATTGACTTTAATGGTGAATCTATCCAGCTTTTGGCAGATCTCTCACCCATCACTTTGGCCAAACGCAGAGCCCTACGCCCCCTACTGGACATTCTCCGGGAACAGGCGATTCCTTATTCGTGGGGCTTTCCCTTTCAGCTTCAAGTTCGCAGGGACACTGGGATGCATGTCCTCAGATCTCCGGCTAACGCCCCTGAGTTCTGCTCAATGCTCGGGTTACCTCTGATGCCCATCCACAATTGGCCTCAACTGTCTACCTTCCTCTGTGGGGGCCCTATACCTGCATCGCGGTTGCCCTCCGCTGAGGCCCGGAAGAGGAAGAGAGGCCCTAAACATCAATCAGCGTCTTCTGTAGCTACCACCTGAACTTCTGCATTGGAACCTTCCTTGCTCTTTTTTTCTTTCTAGATGGGGTCCTGTCGGGGGCTTCCTGGTGGATCTTGCCTCTTTACTGGGGTATTTTGTTCCTGAAGACTATTGTCCTCCGGTGGAGGCCTTCCCCTTTGGTCACGGTAGTAACTGGGAAGTGGTCATTGCTGACCAGACTGTCCCACTTAGAGGACAGTTGATAACGTCCCACCTTATATGTGCCTTTCAAACCTGACCTCCCCTCCCCTTCTACCCTAGACCTCCCCCCTTTTCCCCTTTCCCCCCCTTCTCCGCCCCTCCCCTCCCTTCCCCCTCCCTCCCTGCCAACCCCCCTACTACCCTCCTCACCTCACCTTCCCCTCCCTTTTCTCTCCTTCTGACCCCTCCAACCCTCCCTTCCCCCTGAGGTTTTGTAAGTTATAGTTTTGTGATACTCGACTGCACTAACTTACCATCTTGTTTATTACTGTTATTTGTTTTTTTATGTTTTATTATTGCTGTGTTTACTTGCGGAGTTCCTTTATCTGTTAGGGACACCGCATTCAGTAAGGGCTGTGGTTGGGATCCGGGTGCGCGGGGTCTCTGCCACGTTCTGGTTACCCCACAAATAGGGAGTGTCTGACACACTTTACAGAGTTTACTCTGTTTACTCTCTTGGTCTGACGGTCCTTCACTCTCAGACCTCTGGGACAGGAATCAGATTCCTGGTCCGATTCACCTATTTCGTTCTGTTTCTCTTCTCTTTTTTCTTTTTCATCTTCTTTTACTCCGTTTCCTTTTCTCCCTTGCTGCTTTGCTACTAGCCAGCTCTCCCCTCTTCCTCTCCTTCCTCTTTTGAACCCACCTCCTCACCCTCCCCAGGCTTCATCATGTCCAGGCTCAAGACGTGTTCTTTGAACATTAGGGGCTTTAATGTCCCTGAAAAACGTTCCCAGGTTCTCTCTCATATGCACAAAAAACATGTACATATTCTCCTTTTACAAGAAACGCACTTCAGAACAGATAAAATCCCCTCGATAAAACATAAACAGTACAACAGATGGTACCACAGTTCAAACCCGGACGCTAATTCCAAAGGGGTCAGTGTGGCTCTTCATAGATCCTTACAGGCACGGGTCCTTGACTCCAGAATAGACCCACAGGGGAGATTCGTCTTCCTGAAACTGCAGATTGCGAATGACATCCTCACAATCGCCAACTTATACCTCCCAAATCAGGACCCAGCCCGTAGACTTCTGTACTATCTACGTACTCTGACAGACTTCGCTGAGGGTTCATTGATACTGGGAGGTGACCTTAATTTTGTTTTTGATCGCGACCTGGACTCCTCTACTCGTAGATCCTCTGTACCTGTTTCTCACCTGGAATCTTTGAGGACTTCCTTGAGATCCTTGAGATCAGAATGGTTGATGTCTGGCGGCTTCTGAATCCGAGGGTCAGGGATTATACTTACTACTCGGCTGTGCATGATATGTACAGTCGACTTGATCTTTTTCTGATCAGTCATAAACTTTTACTAGCTGACTCTGTTGTGGACATTGGATCCATGATCTGGTCGGATCACGCTCCAATCTTTATGTCCTTTGGCCTCTCGGGTTTGGTGCCGTCGGAGTGGACCTGGTCACTCAATCCCGGACTACTGAAGCAACCGTCTTGCGTGTTGGCGGTCCGCTCTGCAATCACGAACTTCATAGCTGATCACGAAGCAGACTCTACAGCCCTCCCCTTGCGGTGGGAAGCCCTAAAGAGTGTCATTCGGGGGATTCTCATTCAACAGGGGGCTAGATTGAAACGCGAACGTACACGTGAGGTCTCAGACCTGATAACAACTATACACCAGTTAGAGACCAGATATAAACAGTCACAATCTCCACAGCTTCTTGCGGACCTCACTAAAGCTCGATCGGACCTACGTACAATCATGGACACGACGTCTAGTCGCCAACAAGATCGCTTCCGTAAATATTTGTATGAGTTCTCAAACAAGCGGGGAGAGCGTTGGCTAGATTCTTGCACCCCCGACTCCCCTCCACTTTCATCCCTTCTATTAAGTCGAGACTGGGAGGTCTTCTCCACGGGCCACGTGATATAGTGGAGGCGTTTGGGGACTACTATAAATTTTTATACAATCTTAGAGGTCCATTAGCTGATATGCCCTCCGATGACTTCCGACGCCGGGTGTCAGACTATATTGCAGACACGCCGCTGCTGCCCATCATTGAGGGAGACTCGGAGACTTTAGAATTGCCCTTTACGGACCAGGAGGTGTCTGATACTATCGCCGCACTTCCTACCGGGAAGAGCCCAGGCCCCGACGGTTTCTCAGCAAACTTTTATAAATTATTTGCGCGTGAACTGGCCCCGCAGCTAACTTCCCTTTATAATTCTATTTCTGACTCATGCCCTTTCACCCCCCAGACACTGGCGGCCACGATAACAGTCATACCAAAGCCAGGGAAGGATCCCCTATCCTGCGCTAGCTATCGCCCTATCTCCCTATTAAATCTTGACGTAAAGATCCTTGCCAAAATTCTTGCCTCCAGATTTGGCCCACTATTACTGGCTTCTATCCATTATGACCAGACTGGGTTTATCCTAGGCCGCGAGGCTAGAGATAATACCATTAAGACGTTACTTATCTCAGACTACGTTCATGACAATACGATCCCTGCATGCTTCCTCTCGGTTGATGCCGAAAAGGCATTTGACCGCCTGGGCTGGGAATTTCTCTTCGCTTCTTTGAGGCAATTGGGCTTGGGACCGGTTATTATGGGGAAGATACAGGCACTCTACCACGGCCCCACTGCTCGGCTGAGGGTCAATGGGCTCCTTTCCTCGGCCTTTGGGGTCTCCAACGGGACGCGACAGGGGTGCCCTTTGTCACCCCTGCTGTATGCCATTGCGATGGAGCACCTGGCGTGTGCACTAAGGGGATCCCCGGATATTAGAGGCGTCCAGATACACGGGGAACATTTCAAACTGGCCCTCTATGCGGACGACCTTTTGGTCTATATTGCTAACCCCTTGGTCACATTCCCGGTGCTCATGCGGGAATTTAAGAGGTTTGGCGAGGTTTCCAATTTCAAAGTTAATTATTCCAAGACAGAAGTGATGAATCTAACGCTTCCAGGCCCACTAGTAGCCCAACTTAAGTCCTCCTTTTCTTTTCGATGGGTAGATAGGGGCTTGAAATACTTAGGCATTTCGATTCCTGGAGACCCCAAGGACTTATTTGCTCTTAACTATACCCCACTCTTACACTCCACACTTCTTGAACTCAAAAGACTTTGCAGTTCCCAGTTATCCTGGTTTGGCCGTATTAATGCCATAAAAATGGACATACTGCCTAAATTCCTTTATTTGTTTCAGACGGTCCCTGCGGACGTCCCTCCCTCTTTCTTTCGCTGCCTGCACTCTGCACTACGCAAATTTATATGGAATTCGGCGAGGCCCCGGATTTGCTTCTCGATCCTGACCGATTCGAAGCGGAAGGGTGGGGCGGGCTTACCTAACTTTCAACGCTATTACCATTCTGTTCTCCTTTCCCGAATGTTAGACTGGAAGTATAATCAATGTCACAAGCAATGGGTGAAGGTCGAGAACCGCCTTTCACCCTCCCCGCTGCAGTGGCTACCATGGATCCGGAGGAGTTCCCGTCCCCTGGCCTCGTTGTTTCCTCAACTAACACGTGTGGTGCTGGACTATTGGGATTCGTGGCGAGGGAGGGGACGTGATGGCGATCATCCATCCCTACTTGGGCCCTTGTTTAATAATCCTGACTTTCCCCCGACGTCTGGGAGACGGGTCTTTCTGGCTTGGCGTGCTAGCGACGACCCCTGTCTGGCTCAGGTGGCGGAGCAACGTGGGGGGGATGGGGGGGAGAGGGGGTCGTTGGGAGGACGGGGGTCCTGGTTGGAGGTATCTCAGTTGGACACGTTTCTCCGATCTCTGCGGGGGAAGTCACTCTCAGGCTTAGAAGCTTTGTTTCTCTTAACTGAGCCTCCTGCTCACGTCATTTCCCTTTTATATGGCGTGCTCTCAGATGCGGGCCCATCTGCCACCCCCTCATTTATAGGGGCCTGGCAATCTGACCTGCGAGTGACGTTCTCTGACTCTGACCGGGCTAAGATCTTTACACTGACACATAAGTTGTCGGTGTCCTGCAGCTTTCAGGAGACGAATTATAAGATCTTAACTAGGTGGTATATGTGTCCAGCGCTACTTCATAAAATGTTTCCCTCAGTGCCCGACCTGTGCTGGAGGTGTGGTGAAGGGCCGGGTTCTATGCTACATATTTGGTGGCAATGTGGCCCTATCCAAGCCTATTGGCTTTCAATATTCTCGATTTATGAATCTATCTCTGGAATACGCCATTCACCTTCTCCACAAATCGCGCTTCTATCCCTTATTCCCGGTTCACTCAAAACGTGCAAACGTGGTCTGCTTCGTTTCTGCCTGATGGCAGCCAGGGTCTTGATTCTGCGACATTGGAAATCAACAGTCGCCCCCTCCATTGGAGAATGGGTAAAGGAAATGGACAGGATATGCTACATAGAGGGACTTATGGCCCACGACCATGAGACCTGGGAAAAGCACAAACAGCTTTGGTCTCCTTGGTGGTACTTCCGGGATGGCCCTCTACTTGAGTCTCTTCTGCGAAATGCGCAGACATGACCTGGACGTCTTGAATGCTGCTCCCCCGCTTATTCCTCCTTCTCTTCCTCCTTTGATCCCCTGTGCTCTCTTCTACCCCTCTTGGTTCTTTCTCTTTTCTACATCTCAATCTAGTATTATCATTTTACCCGCCGGAGTACTGGGAGGCTCACGGGATTACACTACCACTGGCTCCGGCATGCCCTGTTGTATGCTCCTTCCTTAGCCCCAAAAGGGCGGGTAGCTCGCCATATATATTGTGTGCCTTCATGTATTCTGGCTCTATTACTGTAGGAAATTCTCATGCATTATTTTTATTTTCTTCTTACTTTATTATTTTCTCTTTACTATGTCTTATAATTCTTTATTGTTTGATACTTGCTATACTAAAACTTTAATAAACATATTTTCTGGAAAAAAAAAAAGGGACTGTCCACTACAGGATTTTGATGCCATACACATAAAAGGGTCCCCTTAATAATAAGTGCTTCACCTAAACACGTTTAAACCTTACTAAATATCGCCACAGAATAAACTATGTTGATATTTATAGTGAATTAGCACATCCAATGTTAATGGCAAAAAAATCACTTTATTGTTTAAAATTAATTCATATTAAAATTGTTTACCATACATAACATGTCCTTTTAGTTGGGAACACAGTCCCTATCATGCACAGAAAATATTAGGGCGTGCACGCCCTGAGGAAAAAAGACCAACTTTTGAAACGTACGTCGGTGGTGGGGGTGAGGCAGGAGCACTTTGGCAGCAGGGGGCCAAGGAGTGATTATCGTTGAGGATCATTCTGGCATCAGGTATTGTGAACTACCCAGTATTGTATGGAGGATTATTCAATGACCATTTGGGTCTATAGGAGTGTCTGTCTTGAATTAAGAGAGGGACCAAGACCAATACAAGAGTAATAGTGCTGTGAATATTTTCTGTTGTTCCCCTGATAGTTTTTTACTGCCATTCTGTATTCTCTGTAGCCCACCCTAATATTTTCTGTGCATGATAGGGACTGTGTTCCCAACTAAAAGGACATGTTATGTATGGTAAACAATTTTAATATGAATTAATTTTAAACAATAAAGTGATTTTTTTGCCATTAACATTGGATGTGCTAATTCACTATAAATATCAACATAGTTTATTCTGTGAGGATTTTGATGCCAGCAGATCGGCGGAGGGTGCAGCACTGACAAAGGGAATGGATTTTCAACGTTTGCTATTCAGACAGAGTGTTTTTTGTGGATCCGCTTTTGGGGCAGAAAACGGGTGCGCAAAAAGCGTGAGCATTGCTAAGTTCACATCTAAGGGGGGTTGCGTTTGCATTCCTATGCATTTTTGCACTGCAAAAACGCATAGAAACGCATCCAATAACGCACTCATTGATTTGAATGGAAAAAGCAATGAAAACGCATGTAAACGTATGTCATTTTCAGAAAACGCAAAATGCATGCATTTTTGCAAAAGCAGCCCAAAATGTTGCAGGACACATTTTGGGCTGCAATTGCAAAAATGCATGCGTTTTGTGTTTTCTGAATATGACGTGCGTTTTTACATGCGTTTTCATTGCGTTTTCCATTGAAATCAATGGGTGCGTTTTTGGATGCATTTGCGATGCATTTTTGGCATACTTGCTGTCACAAACAGATTGCAATCCAAACGGAAAAGAAATGCAGATGTGAAAAGGCCCCATGTCAATTTATGTGGAGTTTTACCCCTGTGTTTCCTCCATAGGCTCCATTATAAAGGGAAAAAAAGGTGCAATAACGGATTGCTATTTACAAATCTGCTAGTGAAGCACTTTTCCAGCTGAAAACGGAGTACTCACAGGATGTGATGTCACACGAGAACAGGAAAAACAGAAACTGGAAATTTCATCATTTTGGAATTTTCTGTTCCTATTCCCATGTGACATGTACATGTGTGTGTGTTTGCGATGTGTAGAGTGTAAAAAAAATACATACTCCCCTATCCTCAAGTGTCGGGATGCAAGAGGAAGGTGTCTGATCCCGAACTCAGCTGAGAAAATGCGGCGGCAGACAACGGATGTGCCCGCGGGTGAGCTGACTGAGTCAGTTGATCGCTTCTCTGCTGGTAAACCGATCAGCTGACTCAGTCAGCTGACCGGTCGGCACATCAGCTATTCTGTTTGCCAGTCAGCTGTCAGTCAGCTGTCAGGAGCAGGGGATCAATTTTCTTCCGCCGGATTCTGTCAGCTAATCTTGGGACCGGTTAAGACTCATCGCTGGACACTGCTGGACTACGTCGGAGGGAATTGGTCGGTATTTAATAAAGTGGTGAATGAGGCGTCTGATTTTTTTTTTCTTCAAATAAAGTAGTTTTTTTCTGGTGTCTGTTTTTATAAAACTCTTTCACTATTGCTAATGGCCAGCTATCAAACTGATGGCTGACATTAGCAATAGGGGCATGGTGTCACCTGCAATTAAAAGCTCATTATTACCCAGTCTGCCACCACTACACAGCAGCTGGAAGAGTGGGGTAGCCTCCAGTTTTGGCATCTTCCATGGAGACGCCAACTCTGAGGTGGCTGCTGGCTGCAATTCTCAGCGTGAGGGTTCCAAAATGCTTGGGACTCACCACGCTGAGAATTCTAGCCACTAGTTGCATGGGTTAACCTTGCTGGCAATAGAAAATACAGGGAAGCCCACATAACTAAAAAATAAAAATAGGGCTCAGCTGTATTTTTCATTATCAGCGAAAGTAACACCTGGCAGCGGAGGTTGGAAGCCAGTACCTACTTAAGTTACCATTAGCTGGCAATGAAAAATATGGCGAAGCCCACGCCAATTTTTTTTTAAATTAATAAAAAATATTTTTAAAAAAGAAAGTTTTGCTGCTGAAAATTCTGCAAAAAACAGATCCTCCAAAAATGCAGCAAAAATGTGGCTTTATATCTCTGGTCCTAGAGGTAAGTGTAATTTTTTATAATTGTTTTTTGCCCAAGACCCATTAATATAGGATGTCCTGCAGTTGACAACTCCTTTATTGCATTCAATTCTTGATTTAGTCAACAATTGTACATTACAGACTTGAGGGTGTATAGTGTGAGAGATTTGTTACCTAGCGGTGAGCAAGATGTGATCAAATGCAGTTAGAGAAAGTGACATAGAAAATTAGATCAAACAAAGCTTCTCGTGTTTTTTTATTGTTGGTGTAAAAAATAAATGGAAAGTCTTTAACATCCAGGCCCAAGGTGCAAGTTAGCCCCTACTTGGAAAAGCAAAGACATTAGCTTCCCTGACTAGGAAGGATAAGCACGAAGTAGACATTAGCTTCCCTGACTATGAAGGTAGCCCATTATCAACCATCAGGAAGAAAAGAAATGAAAAGGACATGTTGTAGGACACACCAATAGCACCTGACACACCCAACAGGGCCTTGAGGTACTCGGAACCGGGCCTGGCAATTCTTTGGGTAGGTCAAAGGGCCGTGACCTGACTCTGTGGCCCTGGCTGTGTCATAAAATGGGGGATAATTTATATGGGATTGAATTGTGATGCCACCCGTGGTATTTGGCAATTGAATGGCCGATGCTGCAGTTCAGGATCACTGGGGCGGTTGGTGACACAGCAAAGATGGTACAGCTCCCCAAGGGTGGAGTGAGGCCCCAGGGCAGATGTAGTAACCTTTTGGATGGTGGTGATTGTCACTGTGCAGGCCTGAGGGTGCGGGAAATAATCTAAGAACACAGCAGGGTGCAGTCTTCACACTTTACTCACAGTTCTCCAGGTTACAACAGCCAGCCAGGTGCTGAGTCCTCTGGGTCGGTGATCCAGCCAACTCCCGAGTAGATTGGCTGCACTTCACCAGGACCCCCTTCTCGTGTGCCTTTCCGGATCGTTTCACTGCACTGGCTCTTGCCCTCCTGCCCTGCGCCTCAAACACAGTGTCCCAAATCAGCGGCCACGGGCCCTGTAGGGTGACGTCCTCTCTGTCCTCTGTCCCTATGCGGCCGCCTTTTTAGTGAGTGTGTGTGGATGTGGCTGCTGCACATGACGATACCGCAGCCTCCGGTTTGCTAGTTGCATCTTAAAGTCTCTCCGCTAGTCTGGGGCCGGTCTCCTCTGCGACCCAGTCCCTCCACTTCACTCCAGTTGGTGTGGATTCGGGCGCCACGGATGGGTTACCCACTTACCATGCCCCTAGGACCCTTTCTTTCTCCCGTCTGCTCCCTCCAAATCTCCACTGCTTGGGGCTTGGAGTGGGGTGGTGTTGGATGCAGGTGTGTGGGTATCAGGTAGTTCCCCCTCCTTACCCAGGAGTGGGGTACCACACCTCTGGATGAGGTGCAGTACCTCTGTGGTGACTGGACCCTCAGAGGCACCACACACCAGCTGGAGACTATTAGACCTCAGCCACAGAGTCTCATCCCACGTCATTTCCCAAACAGACTCACAGCCCATGTAGAAAAAAAAATAACATTCATCTATTGTAAGGGTGAGTCTTGCCCATAGATTTAATGGATAGTAAAAATCTGATATTTTTAAAAGCCAAACACAGTCTTCTATGTAATTTTTGCAATGGATCCATTAAAATCAGATGCTATACTGATGTCATTTTTGTCCCATCCATTTAGTTAAATAATATTTTTCGTGGAAGTTAAGAGGTCCAGTTTTATGTAAGCTGAGTACTGGGGAATTCGTATCAGGATACAGTGGGTCACAGATCAGAAACGAGAACAGGAAGTTGTGAAGAACTAGGATGTTTATACTAAATGGGTGTTGCATAGGAATCTCCGACAAAACTTCAAGGGTAACCACCAAAATAATAGGACATACACCCAGCCATTGTGCTTCCCCAGCAACACTGACCCAAGTTGTTACAGGAAGTGCACAGCAAATTTACGCCCTATCAGATGCGCACAAATTACTCTGGTGATAGACTAAATTGTTGGGTGCTTGAGATGATCTGTTGGAATGATAGAACGATAGTTCACAAAATTATAAACAGCTCTATACCTCCCCCTGAACCCACCCAGAGCAGAACACTACCCGGGTACCAAACATAAAAACTGACAGCAATCTATATTAGTGAACGATTTAGTTCTTTTCACAGTGGCTTCAGCCTATCTAACCTGGTTTGGCACCAAACACTATCTTTCCATACCAGCTTCCTGCCAAAGATATCAGCTGATGTGCCTTTGCTAAGGATTTACGTCGGGAAGTTTTCCCTCCGTGTCGATTTTGGGGGATGAGCCGGTCTGGAGCCTCAAGACACACTCGGTTTTTTTACTGACAATAGTCTGGACAAGTTGATGCAAGGGTCCCAAGCTGGAATCAACTCTGGATTAGTATTTGTTCTCAGCCGATGTACTGAATAGGGTTCTTGCCATCCTGGCACAACTCAGACAAGTGACAGGAAAGTCTCGAGTCCCAGGCTTAGGGCTTTTTCACATCACATTTTTGCTGTGTTTAGAACGCATTGCGTTTTTCAGGTGCGTTTTTGCCGAAAAACGCATTTAAACGCATGCGTTAACACATCCATAGACTTGTATGGGGAAACGCATGCAAACACGGTAAAAACGGATTGCAAAACACGATTGCGTTTGAATGCATGCGTTTTTGACCCAGTGCACAGGAAACGTTGCTTGCAAATTTTGAAAAGAGGATCGCTTCTACAAATCCATAATGAATCTAATCCTAAACACACATCAAAATCCTCAAAAGACTACCTCAAAAGGCAAAAGCTGAAAGTTTTATAGTGGCCCTTACAGTCCCTTAGTCTAAACATTGAAAATCTGTGGCTAGACTTCAAAAGACCAGTGCATGCAAGAGGACCCAAAAATCTCAGAGAACTGGAAGACTTTTCCAAGGAAGAATGGAAGAAAATGCCTCAAGCAACAATTGAAAGACTCTTGGCAGGCTACAAAAAGCATTTACAAGCTGTGATACTTGCAAAAGGGATGCTACTAGGTATGAGCAATTCAGGGTGCATTCACTTTTGCATCAACCCACTTTCCTTTTTCTAATTTTTAAAATGTTATAGATGAAAATATTTTTTTTTCCTGAAATGCAAATGAAGTATGTCATCTTTAACTGTATGCCTTTTAGAGATCATTTTATCTTTAACTTGCTTAACTGTTCAAAATATCAGGGGTGGCCAAATTTTTAAACCTTTATCTACCAATGTCCTTTTTTTGGGATGCTTAATCTTCTGCTTCTAGCAACTAAGATTTTATAATTAGGTCCAATTTTTTGTGTTGTGTTTGTAAAATGAATGTTTTCAAAACAGGAAATCATGTCATTGTCATTTTTAATTGAATATTCTTCCACCCAGAGAGCTTTCGAAACACCTATTTTCGAGGCTGAAAATTGCTAATTTGGCAAGTAATGGGTTAAAAGTCACTGTACCTAACAGGAGCTGATATATATTAGTGAGGACACCAGAATGTACCTACCAGGAGCCCATACATTCTGATTTCCCCATTAATACAAACATTTTAAGCCCAGTCACACACCAAGATACACACAGACACACACACACAGATAGATACAAAGACACACACAGACAATATAAGACTTGCCATCAGTCTAATTCTTCTTCACCTCTTCCAACTTCCGCAAAATCCAGGACCTTTGGTGATGTCACAGTCACATGTAAACATGATGTCACTAAAGGCCCTAAAGTAATACAGGGTACCAGACCTCCGGTGACATCACAGTGTTATGGACTGTACTTTTTTTTTTTTTGTAGCACAAGTCTTTTTATTACCACAATGCGTTTCCACAACGAATCGTTGTCTTCCTCAGGTGGATTTACATTAACAATGACCATGGACACATTAAATAGTTTAATCTACCAATCAGACTCTATCAAATAATGTTGTCATTATGTTAACTATCTACCTCATACCAGCTAGAAGTATACATGCGTTCAATGTAAACCAGTATAAAACACATTGCATTATATGCATAAAATCAAGAATTGCATCATTTAAAAATGATTAATTAATATAGGGATTAATGAACAAGTTTTTTACTCCACATCAATCCCTTATCAAAAAGGATATCAATTAATCGTTTAAAAGAGAGCCTAAAACTCACTATAATATAAATTTACAATAATATCAATCTAATATATAAAGCTGAATGTGTGTATGTGTGTGTGTATATGTGTGTGTATGTGTGTATGTATATCCGGGATTGGCATCTACACCGTCACAACTATAGCCACAAAATTTTACACAGTCACACGTCTGGACCCCGGGAGCGTCATAGTCTATGTTGTGAGGCGAAATTTTAACCCTGCGCGTTCCAGTTCACCAAACAATTTTGGCCATATCTACAAAATGGGGAAAATGGGAAAGGAAACGTGTGGGAGGAAAATCGACAGCTGCCAGCTACAGCTACAAAATTTTGCACAGTCACACGTCTGGACCCCGAGAGCGTCATAGGCTATGTTGTGAGGCGAAATTTTAACCCTGCGCGTTCCAGTTCACCAAACAATTTTGCCCCTATATACATAATGGGGAAAATGGGAAAGGAAACGTGTGGGAGGAAAATCGACAGCTGCCAGCTACAGCTACAAAATTTTGCACAGTCACACGTCTGGACCCCGAGAGCGTCATAGGCAATGTTGTGAGGCGAAATTTTAACCCTGCGCGTTCCAGTTCACCAAACAATTTTGCCCCTATCTACATAATGGGGAAAATGTGAATGGAAAAGTGTTGGAGGAAAATCGACAGCTGTTAGCTATAGAGACAAAATTTTGCACAGTCACACGTCTGGACCCCGGGAGCATCATAGGCTATGTTGTGAGGCGAAATTTTAACCCCGCGCATTCCAATTCACCAAACAATTTTGCCCCTATCTACATAATGGGGAAAAAGTGACAGTTACCAGTTGACAGTTGTGAATGAGAGGGGCTTAATGATAGCACCAAAGACTAACAGCACATACCAGCATATAGTCATTAAGGTGGGGCCCAAACATGAGATATTCACCACACACGGGGACATGTATACACACCACATGCACACAAAGAGTAACAGCAAGTGTATAGTCGCTAAAGTGCAGCCCCAACATTGGATACTCACCACTCACCCGAACAAACACACACACACCACAAAGAGACACACACAACACAGAGACAGACACACCCCCCCAAGGGGACACACACACTCTATAGCGACACATGCACTCACCCCACAGGGACACACACACCACAAAGAGACACACACACACCACACAGACCCCCCACAGGGACACACACACATACACACCCTATAGGGACACATGCACTCACCCCACTCACCCCTCAGGGACACACACAACACAGAGACACACACACCCCACACAGACACCCCCCCACAGGGACACACACACGTACACACCCTATAGGGACACATGCACTCACCCCACAGGGACACACACACATACACACCCTATAGGGACACATGCACTCACCCCACAGGGACACACACACACTACAAAGAGACACACACAACACAGATACACACACACCACACAGACCCCCCCACAGGGACACACACATACACACCCTATAGGGACACATGCAGTCACCCCACAGGGACACACACACACCACAAAGAGACACACACCACACAGACCCCCCCACACAGGGACACACACATACACACCCTATAGGGGCACATGCACTCACCCCACAGGGACACACACACACACCACAAAGAGACACACACAACAAAGACACACACCACACAGACGTCCCCCACAGGGACACACACATACACACCCCAAGGACACACACACCACACAAACAGACACAGATGTGCACAAATCACCTCACACAACTCGCCTCATACGTGTGCCATCTTTAATTTCCAAACATAAACATCTGATTAAAAACAGCCAATGTGCAACACATGTGCCATATAGGGAATTAAGGCAGATGTCAGTCACATGAGCTGTCTATTATGTGTATGTGTGAGGTAACATATACTGCCCAGCCAGAGGGAAGGTTTACTGTTGGCTGGAGATTTATTAGGCTGCCTATAGCAATCAATCACAGCTCAGCTTCTATTTTCCTACAGGTCATTAATATGACATATTCAAATTCTATTTTGTCATCGCTAACAGCTGTTATTTATTAACCCGGGCGTAGCCGGGTACTACAGCTAGTTCATTAAAAAAAAGTAACATAACAGGAACATAATGGGCCTATTTGCAAACATTGTCAATCATAAGATTTAGTCCCTCCGGGCTCAGTGTTGCAAGTTTGAATATCCAATAACTCTCTTTCTTTATTAGATCTTTAAATCGATCACTTGCAGTGTCGGGGATCTGGTCAATAATAGTGAGCTTCAGATCCTTTGGATCCTTGGAATGCATGGCACCAAAGTGTTTTGAAACACTGTGCAGGGGAAACCTACTATGTATATTTGACCGGTGCTTGTTAAGTCTAGCATGCATTTTTTTGGATCATCCGACCCACATATTGGAGTCCACAAGAACACTGGAGCAGGTACACTACGTAACTCGACTGACAATTTACCCTGCAATTGATATTAAACACTTCTCCTGTTATCTGTGATTGGAAGGAGGCCATCCCATTAGTAATTGTTCTACAACACAGACAGCCTGGAGAATTGCATCTAAAACACCCATTTGGGGTTTGTTCATCCTCTAAAGCCTCCTTTTCTGTTCTCAGCATAGTATTGCTAGGGGACACCCAACTGCGTATGTTCCGACTCCTTCTTTATATTATATGAGGTCATTTTGGTAAAACTTTCGATAAAACGGGATCCCCCTCCAGAATGAACCAATGTCGTCTTATCAATTTTTGTATATTACAACAGGATTTATTAAAAGTTGTAATTAGGCTCCAATCATTGTAACCTCCTACTCTGGACTTCTTTTTATCTGTTTGAATTTTTGATATACCAGAGTCTTGCATCAGGGAAACAGTACGTGAATAGGCATCCTTTAACAAGGTCTTAGGATATTCTTTCTGGATAAATCTTTCTTTCAAAATTGTAGCTTCCCTCTTAAAGTCCTCCTGCCTAGTACAATTTTTTCTGATACTCCAATACTGGCCATAAAGGATATTTCTTAACCATCTGGGTAGGTGTCTACTGTCAAACCTCAGGTAACTATTTACGTCAACTGGCTTGAAGTGTGTTGAAGTGGACACTCTACCCAGACAGTCAAAACTCACCTTCAAATCCAGAAATTGTATTTGAGTATTGGATATAGATAAAAGGAACTAGAGACCCCAAGAATTGTTGTTAAGTTCATGTACAAATTCCAGTGCTCCATCCTCCGGACCATCCCAAATGAAGAATAGAGTGGATAAAGCACTACGTTTTTTTGGGCCAGAAGGGACTGTTTGATGAGGACGGACTCAAAAAAATCCACCTGAGGAAGAAGACGATTCGTTGTGGAAACGCGTTGTGGTAATAAAAAGACTTTTGCTTAATCCTTAACTGCTCCTTATTGTGCCCCAGCACTCCTAGAAGTAATCTATTGTTTCCCTTATCACAGTGTTATGACAGTTCTCATAATAGTTATGTCACCACAGGTCCTCAAGCAGTCTCTACATTGGAAGCTTCAATGATAATGTTATTATCAGTGTAGCTCCTGCTGTAGATGTTGGGAGCCTCCAAGGATGTGGGGCCCCTAGTTAATTGCCAGTTTGCCTTACCCTAATGCCAACTCTTGATGTTAAATACTTACGATTTGGCCATAGACTTTAAAGAGGACCTGTCACCAAACCAGGCATGGTGATCTAATTACAGCACTGGATGCAGCATATCTGCTGCATCCAGGCAAGGGGTCCCCCAGCACTTCAGCCACCCTGTACCTCGAGTAAATACACTTAGAAAACTTACATCGTGCAGCCATAAAGAAGGTGGCTAGGGGCTGCAGCCAAAGAGGCAGATTCACACCACCTGCATGTGTAATCTGCCCACCGCTGCCAATTATTGTCTCCCTCTTCAGCATTATAACACAGATTTTTCCCCCTCCGCCCCAGAAATGGCCGTTTAGCCTCGCCCCCTGCGGTGACGTCACCGCTTATACCCGCCCTGCTCTATGGTTAAACATGCCCATGTGTCTGAGGTCATAGCTGGAATCTACATTGCACTTGTAACTGGGGATAATATACCAGCCCCAGTTACAATGAAAATAAGATGAAAAGTAAAATATTTCAACATTTAAAAGCCCGTTAATGGTCTTTTATGACATCAGGAGAGGCCCAGTGTGTAAAAAAGAGAATTTTGTTTACGTACCGTAAATTCTTTTTTCTTTAGTCATCAATGGGAGACCCAGACAATGGGGTTTAGGGCTCTGCCCTCCGGAGGTCACACTAGGTACTACAAGTTTGTAGACACCGCCTCCTCCGCTTATAAACCCCCACCGTAGGAGACATCCTCAGTTTAGTCCATAAGCTGCGAGGAGAAATTAAACCACACCCGAAACATCGGGAAGAATGCCGTGCACAGACGGTTCAACAACCCGGCAAACACTGTCTCAACAGAGAACAGAACAAGTGCAAAATATGCAACGGAACAACTGGGTGGGTGCTGGGTCTCCCATTGATGACTAAAGAAAAAAGAATTTACGGTACGTAAACAAAATTCTCTTTTTTCTGGTCGTCATAATGGGAGACCCAGACAATGGGGATGTCCTAAAGCAATACCCCAGGGCGGGAAGAGTTCCTCAACAAGACGGATAACACATGGTTCCCTTTAAAGGTGGGCAACCGCCGCCTGGAGAACCCGCCTGCCCAAACTCGCATCCGCAGAGGCATGGGCGTGCACCATATAGTGCTTAGAGAAAGTGTGCAGGCTGGACCAAGTGGCCGCCTGACACACCTGTAGAGCAGAAGCTCGATGTCGCAAGGCCCAGGAGGCACCTACAGCTCTCGTAGAGTGTGCCTTCAAACCCACCGGGAGAGGTAAACCAGAAGACCGGTACGCCTCCTGAATGGGAGCCTTGATCCATCTGGCCAAGGTCGACTTCGAAGCCGCGGCCCCCTTACAGCGACCTATCGTGAGGACAAATAAGGAATCCGAACTCCTAAAGGAGGCGGTCCTGGACACATAAATGCGTACAGCTCTCACGAGATCCAGAGTATGGAGGTCGCGCTCAACCTGATGAACGGGAGCGGGGCAAAATGATGGAAGAACAATCTCCTGGTTTAGGTGAAACGTTGAAACCACCTTCGGCAGAAATTCAGGCCGTGGGCGCAACACCACCTTGTCTTGGTGAACCACCAGAAAGGGAGACTTGCACGAAAGTGCAGCCAATTCTGAGACCCGTCTCAGAGACGTAATCGCCACCAGAAGACCACCTTCTGGGACAGACGAGAGAGAGAGACGTCTCTCAGTGGCTCAAACGGCGGTTTCTGCAGTGCCGCCAGGACCATGTTTAGGTCCCAAGGGTCCAGAGGTCGTCTATAGGGCGGGACCACCCGAGACACCCCCTGCAGAAATTGACGTACCTTCGGGAGGAGCGCCAAGCGCCTGTCAAACAACACTGAAAGTGCTGATACTTGACCTTTCAGAGAGCCAAGGGATAATCCCAACTCCAACCCCGACTGTAGGAAGGCCAACAATGTCGGGATAGACAAAGGCCACGGAGAGCGGCCACCAGAGGCACACCAGGTAAAAAAGATTTTCCACGTTCTGTGGTATATCTTCCTGGAAACCGGTTTCCTTGCCCGATTCATAGTGGCAACCACTGTAGGAGAGAAACCTCTGGATGTCAGCAGCCAGGCCTCAAGAGCCATGCAGTCAATCTGAGGGCCCTGGAATTGAGGTGGAAGAATGGGCCTTGCGCGAGTAGATCTGCGCGTTCTGGAAGAGCCCACCTGTGTCCGCCTGACAGTTGCCACAGGTCCGGGTACCAAGACCTCCTGGGCCAATCTGGAGCCACTAGAATGGCCACTCTGCATTCTGTCCTGATCTTCCACAGGACCCTGGGAATCAGAGCCAGAGGCGGAAACACATATGGCAGCTGAAAGCTGGTCCAGCTCAGGATCAGGGCGTCCGCCCCCAGAGCCTGGGGATCCCAAGATCTCGCCATGTATTGGGGCACCTGATGGTTCAGCCGTGAGGCCATCAGATCCACGTCCGGAGTGCCCCACCTGCCGCAGATGTCCCGGAAGACGTCTGGATGTAGAGACCACTCTCCGGCGTCCATCCCCTGTCGGCTCAGATAGTCGGCCTCCCAGTTCTCGACCCCTGGGATGTGAACTGCGGAGATCAGGCAGCCGTTTTCCTCCACCCAGAGTAGAATGCGGTGGACTTCGGCGAGGGCCTGAGCACTTCTGGTCCCTCCCTGATGATTTATATAGGCGACGGCCGTCGCATTGTCGGACTGTACCCGAATGGGCTGTCCTGACAGGAATTTCTGAAACGCCAGTAGCGCCAGATAGACCGCCTTGATCTCCAGCACGTTGATCTGCAACGCCGACTCCGACTGAGTCCAGAGGCCTTGAGCCCTGTGGTGCAAGAACACCGCCCCCCAGCCCTTCAGACTGGCGTCGGTGGTCACCACTAACCATGACGGTTTTAGGAAGGACCGGCCCCGTGACAGGTGATGTGGCTGGAGCCACCACTGTAGAGAGTCCCTGGTTGGTTGTGACAGTGTCACCAGCCGATTCAGAGAGATCGTCCTCTTGTCCCATCTGCGAAGAATCTCCAGCTGGAGAGGACGGAGGCGAAACTGTGCGAACGGCACCGCCTCTATCGCCGCTACCATGCGACCCACCAGTCTCATCAATACCCGTAGGGATGACTGTGGAGACAGGAGGACATTCTGCACTCCTGATTGGATCGCAAGCTGCTTGGCTTGAGGTAGGGACACCAGGGCCGAGTCCGTGTGGAAGTCCATGCCCAGATATGTCAATGACTGGGTCGGAACCAGGGTCGACTTTTGAATGTTGATAAGCCACCCGAACCGTTCCAGGGACTTCATGGTCACCTCCAGGCTCACCCGACAAAGGTCTTCCGATGGCGCCCTGACCAACAGGTCGTCCAAATAGGGTATGACGGCGTGTCCCTGCGCATGCAGGAGAGCCATCATGGAGGCCATCACCTTTGTGAACACCCGTGGTGCTGAGGCTAGCCCGAATGGCAGTGCCACAAATTGGAAGTGCTCTTCCCCCACTGCGAATCTCAACCAGCGCTGATGAGCTGGTGCAATGGGGACGTGAAGGTAAGCGTCCCTGATATCGATGGACGCTAGGAAGTCTCCCTGTGACACAGCCGCGATCACTGAGCGCAGGGATTCCATGCGGAACTTCCGAACCAACACGTGACGGTTGAACAACTTGAGGTCCAACACCGGGCGAAAAGAGCCGTCCTTCTTTGGGACAATAAAGAGGTTGGAGTAAAAACCCCTGAACCTCTCTTCCGTGGGCCCAGGGACCACCACTCCGTCTCTGCGGAGTCCCTCCAACACCAGGTGAAAAGCCTGAGCCTTTTCTGGAGATGGAACCGACCGATGGAATCGGGGTATTGGTTGTGACGTCAGCTCTATCCTGTAACCTCTTGAGACTACGTCTCGAACCCACTGATCTTGAATGTGAAGAAGCCACTTGTCCTGAAAGCGGGACAGGCGGCCCCCCACCTGTGGGGAGGCAGGATGAGAGAGCGAGTCATGTCGAGGCGGGCTTGGGGGTGGCAGCCGCTGCCCCCGCCGGCTTCTTCTGACGACTCTTGGAACGCCACTGAGTAGCAGGCTTGCCCCCTCGGTCTGAGCGAGTGGACGCCGTTGATGACTGTGAACCGGAGCGAAAGGACCACTGCTTAGGGTTCCTTTTCACGGTGTACCGTGGCTTAGGCTTATTCTGCGGGATCTTAGACTCAGCAGAATCCTTTATCAATTTGTCCAGTTCGGTGCCAAAAAGCCTGTCACCAGCGAACGGAAGATTTTGTAAAATCTTCTTAGATGTGGCATCTGAGTCCCAAAGACGCAGCCACAACAGCCTGCGGATCGCAATTGCATTGGCCGAGGCCACAGCAGAGCGAGTGGCAGTTTCCAAAGATGCCGTCCTGGCATAGTCCGCATAGGCCCTTGCTCTCTCAGTGAGAGCCAGGACCTCTGGACTGGACCTAGCTAGATCAGTGATACCATCCAAACAGATAGTAATCGCTTGTAGGGTCCAGACCGCGGCAAAATTAGGGGCAAACGAAGACCCCACAGCCTCATAGGAAGACTTGGCGAGTTGCTCGACCTGTCTATCAGTAGCATCCTTCAACGAGGAGCTATCAGAGGCAGAAAACAAGGAGCGCGCAGCAATCCTAGTCATGGAAGCATCCACCTTGGGAGACTGCGACCATTCCTGGAGCGCCTCCTGGGGAAAGGGAAAGCGATTGTCCTTAGTTTTACGGACATAACGCCGCCCAGGATGCAACCTGGGAGCTTTAATCACCCTTCCGAAATTAGTGTGGTCCATGAAGGAGCCACTTGGTCTAGCCTCTGGCCGCAGCCATTGGTATATCTCCTTGGGGTGTACAGTCACCTCCTCAGGAGGAGTGACAAGACGCAATGTCTCATTGATGGAGGACACCAGATCCTCCACCCCATCTGGAGGTTCAGACATAGACCCAAGAGTAGAACCCCCATCATCTTCCTCACCATCAGAGGAACGCTCCTCCTCAGAGAGAGTCTGGAGCTCAGGAGAAGCCTCACGGGCTCGCTTAGGGGGTCTTACAGCAGAAGTAAGAGACACCCGGGGGTAACTAGGAGGAGTAGCTGGGTTCTCCAGTCTCCTATGCAGTGCCTCCAGGGTTTGCGACATGGAGGACATCTGGGACAGCAGAGATTCATTGATCTTATTCTGCGTTTCCCATGGCCCTGGGATCACCTGAACCTCAGGGTATAATCCCGGATTTGCAGACTCAGTAGTAGCAGACCGGGCCTCTGGGCGTCCGCAGTTATTGCAGGACCCCTCCACCAGTGTCCCGTTGCATGTAACACAGGCAATGGAGACCACCGCCGCCTTAGCAGCATGCTTCCCAACTGAGGACATCTCCACAGTGAGGGGAATATAAGCCAAAGTTCACAAACAAACCGGGAATCCCGGTGGCTTACCGACCGCAGTAAAGCGGTAGGAGGAAGCGGTGTGTGTGTGTGACCTCCGCGAGTTCCGGTCTCCCTTGCAAGTGCAGACATGCGCTGCAGCCAGATCCCAGCCGGGAAGTGAGGGAGAAGATGGCCGCCGACAGTGAAGATGTGGGCGGAGCCAGGAACACGGGGGGAAGAACACACAACACGCCCAGCGGTGATGTCACCATAAGGGCTGCCTCCTCCTCCTCCAGACTGCCTCAGCAATGGAGGTGCCGGAGCCCGCAGCGCGGGAAAAGAGTGTGAATATCACCACACACACTCTCAGACTGCATGTACACACAAAACACCCGCAGTCTACAGCCTCAGCCCCTGTGATACACAGGGCGGTCAGCCAGGGAGACCCCAGCACAGGGTCACCGCCAGAACCGCGGACCCGAGGGTAACCGCGCGGTCTGAGTGTCATGACACCACAGTGACAGACACTACCCCCAGGCACACAGGAGACACACCAGGTGCCTCAGTGCCGGTCCGGTCTGTAAGCACCTTTAGGGAGGCCTCGGACGGGGGTACAGCACCAGTCCGGAGTGTAAGCACCATTTAGGGAGGCCTCGGACTGGGCTGGCTCCGTCCGGTCTGTAAGCACCATTTAGGGAGGCCTCGGACGGAGCGGAGCTGTGCAAGGCTCCAGGCTCCCCCTTACCAGAGCCTCCATGGAGGGATGGAAAGGGAAGGAGCGCGACAGCGTACCGGGAGAACACTGAAGTGTCCAGGCTAAAAGCCCTCCGGTACCTCCACCAGCGTGTTCCGCAGAGGGTGAGCGGGGAGGCTGTCGGGGGTCCCGAGCGGGACCATTTTACCTTGTCTTCATACGCCATCACGTAAGCTGTGAGAATGCAGTGAAGTGCAAGCAAAGCGTGATCCTCCGAGCACACTAAGTTTAAAACTGAGGATGTCTCCTACGGTGGGGGTTTATAAGCGGAGGAGGCGGTGTCTACAAACTTGTAGTACCTAGTGTGACCTCCGGAGGGCAGAGCCCTAAACCCCATTGTCTGGGTCTCCCATTATGACGACCAGAAAATCAATGGAAAATAACAGGTAATAAATAGGTTATAGTCACTGTCATTCCAAATTGATGCCACTATCCGTTTCCTTGTCAAGAAAAACAAAAAAAAGTCCAATAAGTAAAAATCTTAAATATTTGTTACAGAATGGGGAACACATTTTTAAATATATTTTAGTAGTCCTGTGGGATGATAAAAAAAATTGGAAAAACGGACACTTAGTTCCCTTATTTGTCCATAAATATCACCTAAAAATCAAAACAAAAAGAAGAGAGAAAATGACAGTGAAAAAGGAAGCCCCATGTATTGTGAAAAAAAAATACTTAAAGTGTAATCACCATTTAAATATTCATTTAATAATAATGTAGTGCAAGTGATGTTAATAAATTTTCAAATATACCATATTTTTCGGACCATAAGACCACTTTTTTTTCCTCCAAATTTGGGAAGAAAGTGTGGGGTGCATCTTATGGGCTGAATATAACTGTGGGGAGCAGGCAGCGGCGTAGTGGGGTCACAGGAGACAGGAAGAGGTCACCACTGCAGGATACCAGCACAGGGGAAACCACCTGGTCCTGTTGCTTAAAGTGAAGGAATATTCATTAGCTGCTTCCCCGCCCACCTGTCAGCGCCGAGCAGTGGGCAGGGAGCAGCAAATGAATATTCCTTCACTTAACATCGGGCGCACATGGTTTCCCCAGCGCTGGATTCTTGCAGTGGCTGGGGAGATCATCTGTCCAGTGGAGGAGGCGGCAGCAGGAGCAGGGAATCGAACAGTCTTGCCTGGCCCAGAGGAACTGCAGATCACTGCGGTCACACGGTCAGGCACGTCATGCCTGACATGCTGAGTGAGGAGTGTTTCCCCGTCATTATAGGGCCTGTTGTGAGGTAATGAAGAGGGCTGGCTGGGGCATCACATCACCACACAGAGCCCTCCCTCTTCATTATGTCACCACAGGTCCTGCAGACACTGCTCTACTAACTATGCAGCTTCTACAGGACCTGTGGTGAAATAACAAGAGGGAGGGCTCTGTGCAGTCATGTGATGCTCCAACCCTTCATTACCTCACCTCAGGCCCTGTAAGCTGTAGAGAGAGCATGGCTGGCTGCTGCAGGACCTGCAGTGATATGAGCACAGTCTGTACAAGTAAGAATTAAAAGTTCATTAATTTCAGCACATAAAAAGCACTCTGCCACTCCTGTGGTGAACTATAACTCCCAGCATACCATAGGATCTGCAGGACATGCTGGAAGATATAGTTCTCCTATGGGATCTTAAAGCAGCACTCCAGTGTTTTTTTTCAGTGCTTATACTCACCTTCCAGCGTCTTCATATGGTACTTTAATGACAATACACTCGTCCCGCAGCACCATATTTTTCCCTTAGCTTTCAACATAATAACATACCATTATATGTAATAACACCACATATAATAGTGTGTTATTTATGTTATTAAATATTTTACCACATTTTTTGCTTCAAATATTGTTTTCCCTATTTTCCACCTCTAAAATGTGGGTGCATCTTATAGTCCGAAAAATATGGTACTTCATTAATGAAATCTAGAAGAAAACCTTTCAAAAATCTTCCAGAAGATGTCCCCCTAGGCTTTTTCTAAACCTGACACATGGTGGTTGTCAGGGAAAATCCATCTTCAGTTCTACACGGGGTGGGGCACGGCCTAAACAGTGTGACATGATAGAGATGATCAGACTCCCATGTTACCTCAGACACAGTGTTGAACTCTAGCTGTGAGATCTTATCTGACTCCTCTGAGCTCATCACTGTGCCTGAGGCAACCTCAAACCCTGATCAGGTGTATTGTGGCATGTTGTTTCAGCCCACTGACTAGCCCAGGGTATGGGGACTCTGGTATCTGGGCCCTCTGCTGCGGTAGGGATGTCACTGGTGGCCTGCCCAGACCCGTTACCCAGGTGGTCAACTAAGAAGGGGTAGTTGATGGTGATGTAGCACCAGCGCTGCTTCAGACCTCCGGAAAGCGATGGTACAGCAGCCGAGATGGTACAGCTCCCTGCAGGTGGAGCTGGCCCTCCGGGGCAGGGATGCACCTGTAGTGATGGAGGTGCTGATGATGGAGACCGACAAGTGGCAGTGCAGTGGTGAAATAAGTACACGGAGACTCTGTCACTCTACCCGGGTACTTTACAGGAACAATGCTGATGGTAGTACAGTTCACAGAAAACAGCCATTGTTAAGGATAGCCGGCCGGGTAGTCACAGTGGGATGCAGGATCTCCTGGAGTCTCCCGTGGTATGCCTTCCTTGTTTCTAACCCGTGTCCTGCTGCTACTGCCTGTCCGGGAACAGCCCGCTTAGTACCAGGCCTGATTGGGGTGCTTTCTTAGTATCCCAGCTTCCCGCTCTCTTCTCTCCTGCACTGGATCTCGACCCCGGTGGGTTATCCTGGTGTGACTGGTCTCCTTTCTGACAGGGTGTCGAGGCCACTGGATGGACCCACGACCTCCGGTGTTACGGCTCAGGGGCTGAACTCCCTGTGCTGGGTCTTCGGAACCGGCACTTCGGTGTATGGACCAGGTTTCCCTCCCTGAGTATGGACTCTCAGGGAGTCCCCTTCTTCACTCTGGGCTGCCTGTTCTCTCTCTCCAGGCCCCCTCTCTGGAAGTCTCCTTTCTCTCTCTCGGAGGCTCCCCGTGCTCTGTATTTCCTCAGTGCTGACTAAAACTCACTGTATGTCCTCCCTCCTCCCCTAACTCCACCCCCCCTTGGGTATGGGCCCAAAGCCATCTATTCTAGGTGGGTGTGTGGGAGTGATAGGATCCTCCTACAAATCCTACATTCCACTGTGACAGGGGTAACCGCACACTCATTTATGGGTGCAGTACCCCAACTGTGACGCCACACCAGCACCCCTAACAATAAGCATATGTCAGGTTTAGAAACAGACTTGTGGGAAGGTTTTCTTCCAGATTTCACTTAAGAGGTATATTTGAAAGTTTAGTATAATCACTTGTTCTACCTTACTATTAAATAAAAATGTAAACGGAGGCTATACTTTAAATATCCGAATGAGAACAAATTTTAAATTCATTTAAAAGGCATGTATGCAAAAACAATTGCCTGGTCAGGAACTGGATAAATGTCCTGTTCTTCAACTGGTTAAAAATAGATGTCATATTAATATGAAAAATGGACATAACAATGACATACACATGAAAAAGCAACCACCATACTGATGTGAAAACAATTTTTGGAGACAGTGAAGATTTTTCATAAGCTTATGTGAACTTATTAACAACAAAAACTGAATCTCAAGACTAGAGATGAGCCACCACCTTATTGTTCGAATTCGATTCGGTTCGCCGAATTGGGCGTTTGTTCGTCGAATCTTGGTTGAACACCGTCGAATCCCATTGAAAACAATGGCAGCCAAACACAAACACATACAAACACATATATAACACATAGAAAACACCTTCTAAAGTGTCCAAAATGTGAAAAATTACTCAGAAGATACAACAAACATATGGAAAAGTGAAAACTACATATAAAAATGTGAAAAAAAAAAGATAGATGAGTGAAAGGGGGAGGAGGAAGGGATAAGCGGTGACTAGGCAGCCTGCTGTATGAACTGATTACCACGATACACATTGGGTAACCAGGGACAGCGTCTGCTGAAAGCGGCCGCAAACATGCACCTTAGCTTCTCTGCAAAAATCTAAGTATTTAGCGCAGAAGCGCTAAATACTGAGAGCGCAAGTGTGTGGACAAGCCCATAGATATAGGCATGTCATGCCCTTCCAAAATCAGTTTTTACTACAGTAGTTGTAAGGCACCATGCACACGATGAGTAGTTGTTGAGGTTTACTTCAGTATCTGTAAGGCCACGTCAAGAAGATGAGTATTTGGTGCGTTTTACTTCAGTATCTGAAAGGCCATGTGCAGATGATGATTATTTGGTGCGTTTTACTTCAGTATCTGGAAGGCCATGTGCAGATGATGATTATTTGGTGCGTTTTACTTCAGTGTCTGTAAGGCCATGTGCAGATGATGATTATTAGGTGTGTTTTACTTCAGTATCTGTAAGGCCATGTGTAGATGATGATTATTAGGTGTGTTTTACTTCAGTATCTGTAAGGCCATGTGCAGATGATGATTATTTGGTGTGTTTCACTTCAGTATATGTAAGGCCATATGTAGTTGATGATAATTTGGTGCGTTTTACCTCAGTATCTGGAAGGGCTTGTGCAGGCGATGAGTATTTGGTACGGTTTTTAACGCAGCATCTGGAAGGCCTCATGCACACGCTGAGCTTTGTGTCACATTTAGGGGACTACAACAAGAGTCTCCATTTTTCCCCAAAATTTGGGCCCAGACACCAATTCAGCGTGGCATCAATTGCCCCACAGTTGCAAGCTGAAAATGGTTGGTGAGGTGACTTTCATGCAGCACATTCCAAAATCCACAAGTGTTTTGTCTCTCCATGTTATCTGTAAGATTTGTCACCAAAATGTAAGTAGCGGCCAAAAAATCTGGGTAACTATGAAGACAGCAAGAGAAGGGGCTGCTGTCCATGTCTTGCCATCCCCACGAGTTGTGCGTCAATCCTCTGTATGTAGAACTTCCTCCACTGCTTCTGCCTCCTCAACCTCATCTCAGTCCTCCACCTGCACCTAAAGCCTGTCTGGTAATGCCACCCGCATTCTAACTGCGCACAAGGATTCCTGCACACCTCCTTGCTATGATGGCAGCAGGGCTCAATGGCATCAGGCGGTCTTTACCTTGAAATGTATGGGAAATGTGAGTCACACAGCTGAAGAGTTGTGGTCTGCTGTGGAAACAGAGTTTCATCAATGCTTGTGTCCACTGAACCTGCAGCCAGGGAAGGCCGTGTGCGACAATGCTGCAATACTATGTGCAGCCCTCCGCCGGGGCAATGTGACACACGTGCCTTGCATGGCTCACATCTTAAACCTGGTTATCCAGCAAATTTTTGCACACTATCCGTCCCTAGATGGTCTTCAGCAGAGGGCACGGTCACTGTGTGCTCACTTCCGCCATTCGCATCCCCTAGCTCAACGCCTTGCATCTCTACAGAAGTCGTCCGGCCTGCCAGTTCACCGGCTGAAATGTGATGTGCCGACACGATGGAATTCAACTCTGCACATGTTGCAGCAACTGTGGCAGCACAGACGGGCCCTGGTGCAATACGTCATGACGTATAACCTGGGCCTACGAGATCCAGAGTCGGGGCAAATCACACTGCTGGAGTGGTCTGAAATGAAGGACCTATGCACCATTCTGTACAGTATTGAAATGTTGACGAAGATGTTTAGTGATGATTATGCCATTATCAGCATGACTATTCCCGTCATTTACATGCTGGAGCACACTTTAAACAGTATTTGGAGTCAGGTGGTGGCACTAGAGGAGGGGGAGGAAGTACAGGAGGAGTCGTATGCGGAAGGGCTAACAAGATCTCAAAGGTGCAGTTGACACTTCATGAATGAGGGTCTACATTATGCTTGCTCAGAACCTTCTTTATCTGGGCCTGGATCTGACTCCAAAAGCTTCTGGGCATCAGTGCAGATCATTACGTCTTGACTCACAAAAGCTTTTGAGCAGACCTCTGATTCCCAGGCTACACTGTGAGTGAAGAGCGATGCATAGTCAACCATCTGTCTTACCCCATACTCAGATGGGTGGCTTCAGACTTGGGAGCTGTGCGGAAGCAAGTGGGATTGTGGTGACACCTTTGAGGACTGGTGTATTTGTGAAGTAGAAGTTGAGGTGGAGGAGAGCCCATTTGCTGAAGCACTTGCTATCCATTCAAGCGCCTGCTCTTTTTGTGCCCCTTTTAGAATTGGTATTGATCGTCGTCTGAGTCGTGTCCGTACAAAAGGTATCATTTCAGAATCTCCAAGGAAAGAAGTAGACATCTTACTTTGGCTGGAAGATGCTCTTTCTCCAGCAGATGTTACTCTTGCTTTCCCACGTACCCCATGGACACAAACTGTTTTTCCCTTTCCACCACGCCTATTCCCCCTTACACCAGCAGCAGGCCTTTTGCCACTCATTTTGTATGTGAACAAATTGGCAACTCTGCAGTTGTTGGCAAAAAATATTCTTATGGAAATCAAGCACAGCTGATTGGCCAGACAGTGGTACTAATGATTAGGGAAGAGTGAACCCGAACGGTAAAATTCTGGGCTCATACCGGACACAGTCCCAGGTGCCGAATACCGAACACAGACTTCTAACTGTACGTACGTGTTACTGTTCAGTTCGACACCCAAATGAGGCTCATTGAAAGGCTGTGTTGCAGCAGATCTAGGGGGCTGCAAACAGAATCAAAACAGGAAGTTAAGCAGGTCAATTATACATACCTTACTTACCTGAAGATAAGACCACTATCAGACTGTTTCCTGGCCTACTCATTAAACCTTATGAACATTCACTGCTTCCTCTGCCCACCCTCTTTGACAGCATCTGTGATTGGTTGCACTATAACTGCTATACACACTTCTTACTCTCTGTGCTGGCGCCTGTGATTGGATGCCCTCACAGTAGCTGTCTGGGTCCTAATCTGCAGTGTAGTGTAAAAAGAAATAAATAATTTGAAAAAATTATATGGGGTCAGCTGGGGGCTGATATTAGGCTGGGAAGGGGGCAATATTCATAGCTCCTCCCAACCTGATAATATCAGCCCTCTGCTGTGTGCTTTAACTACACTGGATATCAAAATAGAAATTACCATAAGTCCTAAATAAATAAATAATTTGAAAAACCAAAGTGTAGCGGCAACAACATCCACACAATGTCTCACAAAGATTTTTGGCTCAGCTAGATCCGGATGCCATGGAGAGCAGTGACAATAGAGGACATGACCACTCACTGTGGCCTACAGTAAACTCGGACATCACAGTAGGAGCTGCAGCTGTGAGAGCGGTGACCTCAGTGATGTCACCGGAGTACACAGCTAAATGATCCTCACGGTATCTTCTGTAACTGCTGCTGAACTCACTGCCGGACCACTGAATTGTCGGACTGTTGGACCGCGTGACACAGCAGTAGAGCAGTCCGGTAGTTTGTCAGTGAGTTCACCAGTGGTCACAGAGGGTACCATGAGAATCCAAGCTATGAACTCCAGTGACCTCACTGATGTCACTGCATCTAGAGGCTGCGGTTAGCAGTGACATTAGAAATTATGGGAGCTGCAGCTGTGAGAACGGTTACATCAGTGGGGTCACTGGAGTTCACAGCTGGGATTTCTATGGTGCTCTGACCGCCAGTGAACTCACTGCCGAACTCAACATTATCGGACTGCCAAGTAAGGGCCCTTTCACATCAGCGTTTTTTTCAAATCGCGGCAGATGCGGTGAAAAAACCTCATCTGCCGCGATTACCGCATACCGGCTGCACTTGCGGCGCCGGTTGCGGCGCGGTTGCGGCAAGCCCCATAGAAAGTATAGGCGGACTTGCGGCACCTGCCGCAAGTGCAAAACCGCACTTGCCGCAAGTCCGCCTATACTTTCTATGGGGCTTGCCGCAACCGCGCCGCAACCGCGCCTCAAGTGCAGCCGGTATGCGGTAATCGCGGCAGATGCGTTTTTTTCACCGCATCTGCCGCGATTTGAAAAAAACGCTGATGTGAAAGGGCCCTAACACAGTCCAGAAATATGCATGACATGGTGGCAGAGTTATCTGGTACTCCAGCAGTGAGTTCACCGGTGATCACAGAGGATACTGTGAGAACTGCTTAGCTGCAACTTTGGTGACCTCACCGACATCACCACTCTGACAGTCACGGCTACCATGATGCCGTCAGTGTGTTCCGAAGGCCACGTTAAGCGATTATATCATATAATGTCATAGCTCACCACAGCCTCCAGATGTAGCAGAGCCGAGGATCCTCATGGGATGTTGTGTGAATAACGTCACCCTGTAAAGGTGTTTTAGGGGTTAATAATTTAGTGAAGGAGGGTGTTCGTGTTTTTTTATTTCAAATAAAAGATTTTCTGGGTTTGTGTTTATTCTTTTGATTTATAAGATTATTAATAGGGGTTTGTCATGGACAACTTTTCATTACTAAACCCAGGGCTTGATGCCAGCTTTGATTTTCGACAAATCACAGATGTAATCAACCCCATATATTTCCCCAATTGACACCACACTGGGGCAATTGAGAAAAGCCAGGAAAAGCACCAGAAGTGGCACATATAATGTGATGCACCAATTCTGGGGAGGCTGTGGACGGATATTCTTTGGCTGAGACGAACCAATAACCATGGTCCTTTCCACCCAAATAATGTCAGACCCCAGCTGTCTGCTTTATCTGCCTGGTTATTAAAACTGGGGGGGTACCATTTTTGCCATATTTATTATTTAAGACATGGGATCTCCTCCATTTTAAAAACCAGTGCAGATAAATCAGACAGCAGCGAGTTGATATTATTAGGGTGGGAAGGGCTATGGCCCCTGACCCCTTCCCTACTGATATCAGCCCCTTGCTGATGGCTTTTCCTTGGCTGGTTAATATCATCTTTTTAAATAATTTATTTACTTTTACACTTCACTTTGGGTTAGGAGCTCAGACAGCTAGTGTGATGGCAACTAATCACAGACATCAGCACACAGAATGGGGTGTGTGTATAGTGGTCTGACTGAAAGCAAACAGATAATATCACAGAGGGTGGGCAGACAATATTCATAAGGTTTAATGAGCGAGCAAGGAAATAGCCTGACAGCAGTCTTATCTTCCACGAGACATGGCATGTATAATTGTCATGTTTTTATCCTTCTTTTTGCAGCGCTGTAGTCCTTACTACCACCACTTGACAGCACTTAAGTTTAGGTCCCTATTGACTTATATGGGCTTGAGGGTCAAGTCCGGGTCCCAAAGCAGACTTTTTTTAAAGTCTGGCGCAACCTCACAAACCTGAGTATCCATTGGTTCGCTCACCTCTAGCAATGACTGCTGGTTTAAATAGTGCCTTCCGTCCCTCAGCGGAATCGCCATCCTGGAAATCAACGTGACCAGACCTTAATGACAGCAGTGCCAGAATGGGAAGGAAAAGAAGACATCATCCGGACATGCACTGTGCACCTCCCCCCTTCCCCCGCCCTGTAGCTACACATGCCCCTCCATTTTGCTGTAGCCCTGGTCCTGGGACACACCATCCCAGCTGATTTTAACTGCATTCACAGGCTTATAAATACATCCAAGCAGTAGTACACAGCATAGAGTGTTAGCGTAGGACCCGGTAAGATGAGAGCACTTTGTCGTAGTTACCGGGCTCTTCCACAGTGGCGCCAATGTTGAAGCTAAGTCTCTCTTTTTCTTTTTTCCAGTGCAGTATTTACTGTGATCCTATTTCATATATCCCCCTTAGCTGTACATATAGCCCTGTGTTTCATTGTTATCCCCTAGTCATTAGCCATTAGCTTTACCACATTCATATAATGTTTAGTGTTGCAGCAATCTCTCTTTGTGTAATATATTGTTTTTTTTTTGCTTGCACCTTAACATTGGTGTTGCCAGTCCCTTCCTTATATATAATGCGCACCACACAGTCATATCTGTATGTGCCATGTTAGGAACGGGCAAAATTGCTGGCAAATGGCAGAAGGATAAAGGGAAGGATCAAATTAATTTGTATTTAAAAAATAAATAAGATAAAAATAAAGTAATAAATAGAGAAAAAAATGAACCAAAATGTAAATGAAAAATAAAATTTGCACAGAAATGAAAGAAAATGATTAAATTAGAAAACTAGAATATATAAACTCTAATTGAAAGTATAGCATCACTGAGTGGCCATCTTGTAAATATGCAAGAGAAAATAATTAGGCCACGTGCACACGTTGAGTATTTGATGAGTTTTTTTACCTCAGGATTTGTAGCCAAAACCAGCAGTGGATAATTAAATACAGAAGTGGTGCAGGTGTTTCTATTAGACTTTTCCTCTGATTGCTCCACTCCTGGTTTTGTCTACAAATCCTGAGGTAAAAAAACTCATCAAATACTCAGCGTGTGCACGTGGCCTTAAATATGTAATTAAAAAACGAGTTGAAGATATAGTGTCATCAATGATACTTTATAGAAATACATTAAAAAAAGAGAATAATGGAAAAAATGTGAAAATCAAGTGAGTTCTGATACATGATATGCAAATTGCCTCTTCAGAGAGGAAAGACTTGAACTCTAGTGCCACCTAGTGTATAAGAAGTAGTAGTGTACAAATGTGAAAAAAGTAAAAATATATATGAAGATGTGAAAAATTATTAAAGACATTAAAAATATGCAAGGTAAAATTTGTGAAGTGATACAAAAAATTCAAAAATAAGAAAATATGTAAAAATATAATTATAATCAAATACATGATTATACATTTATAAAACCAGAGAAAAAAGAGATAAATGTTTCAGTATTGCAGTACATCTACGGATATTAATTTATCCTTTTATATGGCAGTTAAAGTGCTAGGTGCAGTGGTAAAGGGGGGTACAAGAAACATCACAAGCACAATAAAGACAAAAATTCTTCAGAGCATTCAGAGTAACTGTGAGGGTACCTTTACACGCGGCAATTTTTTTAGGAATTTCACTGGCAACTTACTGGTTGCAGTGAAATCATGGAGACATTGTTCCATTTGTACACAGCAACAAGATAGAACAATGTGTCTATGATTTCACTGCAACCAGTAAGTTGCCAGTGAAATTCCTAGAAAAATTGCCGCGTGTAAAGGTACCCTCACAGTTACTCTGAATGATCTGAAGAATTTTTGTCTTTATTGTGCTTGTGAAGTAAAGGTACCCTTACACCCCTGCGGGGGGTTGGCACAGGACCCACCGGTGCAGGGAGGGATATACACCTTGGTACATACAGCATGCAACACCTTCCACCCCAGACCTGGAGGGGGAGCTCCACTGGCTGTCCTTAAGCCAGATTCCCTATAAAGGATCCAGGCCTGAGGGGAGGAGTCAGGCAGTTCCAGAGAGACAGCAAAGAGGAAAGAGCTGTAAGAAGCTGGTTGCTGGGACCAAGCAGGCCCAGAACCAGCGGACACTGACCCAGCTGTGCTGAGCGCTAGGGAGAGGGACGGAGGCCAGTGGGAGAAGCAAGAAGAAGAGTACAGACTTGTGAACCCTTTAGTTACCCAGACACCAGAGTCCGCAACTGCTGATAAGTTATAGCAGCAGGAATAGTCCGGACAGATCATGAGGATCCAGTCCCCTTGAAGTAAAAAGTGGAAGAATCCAAACTTGAACAAGTAAAGGATGAGGGACCTAGCCGAGGATAGGAATCCCACAGAGAAGTCCTCATTGTCAGTTGTGGAACAGCACCTGGAGAGGGAGAAGTAGCGGCAGGTTCAGCCACAGGCAGAGCTTACCCCAAAAAGATGAACACACTAACAGAGGAGGCCTCACAACTCTCCAAGGTGAATGCCCCAAGCTGCACCGACACCTGGTTACCCTCCTGGACCGTGCTGTTACTGGACAACAGGAAAAAGGTACTGAAACCAAAGACTATAGTGTGTGTGTGCCTGCTTCCCTGCCGCCACCTGCAGAGTTCACAGCAGGACCGCTACTACTACTCCCTCGTCCACCCCGCTGCCCTGAGGTAAAGCTCCACCTGTGGGGAGCTGTACTACTCTGAGCTGCACCTCCATCACCTCAGCTGCCAGCCGCAGCACTGGTATCCCAATTACCAGGTACCACAGGTGGCGCCACCATACCATTCCTTCCCCCTCCATTATCACCCTCACCCCCATGCCTTATCACTGAGGGTCCAGGGCATGGAACCGGGAACCGACCAGCCTTGATTCACCCATCGAAGCAACCGCCTATCCCAGTATCCGAGTACCCCCTACCCTGTCGACCGCCTCATAACAACAAATTACAACAGATGAAGTGTGTCACATTAAGTAAAGTGCATACAATCAATTTGGGTGAAATAGGGCTCCAAATTCAGACCTCCATACTTCATTATACCCACAATTATGAAAAGTGCTATCATATATAGAGATCTAATCTGCACAAGTTATAACAATTAGGCTCTTTAGATCATAAAAACACTCATGATATTTGCAAATAGCAGTTACCCATATTGCCACAGGCAGCACCAGAACACAAGAGGGGAGACCCCAGTCCCACCCCAACGTACATTTCGTGACCCCACTAGGTTAGCTGTGGTCACCCTTATCAGGGGTAGTGGGGCTGTGATGTGCTTGCTATAAATACCGCTACTCAGAGTGGCATCCTCGTAGCCGAAAATGACGCGGCGCAGCCCGCCGGAAGTGGTCGTCAGCCCCCACCCGGCTTCATCGCTAATGACGCATGCGCGGCTGCTGGGACACGTTACCAAGGCAACCACGCATGCGCGGAGAGCGATATTGATGCCGGGCTGCAGCGTTGGGACCTAATACAGCCGGAGGTACCGCGTCTTGTAACAGGACTCCCCCAGAACATATATACCTCAGTAAACATTAGAACATGAAATTAGAAGTCTTCTCTATGATGAGTTGAGATCTTAAAAATCCTCTTCCAGGTGTTCAATTCTGTTAGTTCACAGGGGTATGCCACAAAGACAGTTATTGGAGATGAATCCCACCAGATAGCACTTATCACACAGCCTGAAAAAGTACCCAAAGGTAGACATATAAAATCAAATAAAATAGGACAAACGTCACATATAAATAATACATGGTACATGGTACCAAAGGGTAGGCCAGAACGACGATGGTCACAGAAAAGGTGCTCAGCTCAGTTTTGTTTAAGCCACGAGGTACCATAGTGTCCAAGAGTACTAGCCACCTCGATTCATGTTGGGCAAGGGTTTTTCTAACATTGCCACAACGTATGCCACCGTGAATCACGTCAATGCCTTCTACTTGCAGAGAGGAGGCATTTCCATTATGACATGATAAAAAATGGCATGGCAATGTCTTAAGTGTTGTTTTATCCTTCACTGCAGGAGCTGCTTTAATGTCCCTCACATGTTCCCTCACTCTCTTGCACAGCTCTCTACTAGTCAAGCCAATATATATCAGTGGTCAAGCAGACGTGGCATAATATACCACGTTGCTTGACCCACACGAGATATACTGTCTGATGTCATACGTTCTAAGGCCATAGGAGGAGGTGAAAGATGTGCTGCGAAGGACATTGCTGCAGGCCACGCAGTGACCACATGGAAAACAACCCCTACTTGGGCCTCTAGATCCAAAAAGACTCAGCGTCTTGGAGATGTAGTGGTTATGGACAAGGACGTCTCTCAAATTCCGCGACCTCCATGCTGTCATCATGGGTACTTCAGATAGAGAGTCCTTCAAATATGGGTCTGAACGGGAGGACCGACCAATGCTTGCTCAAAACCTCACGCATTGATTCCCATTCATGATTAAAGGTGGATATAAATCGCACCTGTGATGATGACACATCCACATCCCTTTTCTTTTTGTTACTATAGAGGAGGTCAGAGTGTGAGGTATGCTTAGGCCGCCAGTCGGCTCTTTTTATTGCCCTATTGCTGTATCCTCTTTCCTTGAATCTGTCTTGTAGGTCTTTGGCTTGTGCCTCAAAGATCTCGTCCGAGGAGCATATACACCGAATCAGGAACGAATTGTGGACTTGTTATGGACCAAACTCGCATGTAACAGTGAATTCACTGAAGTGGACTTACGGAAAACATTGGTTTGGATGATATTATCAGAGTTCACCTCAATATCCAAATCTAGGAAGTCAATCCTGCATTGTTCAAACCTATGTTAGTTTGATATTCATAGAATTTTCTCCTTAACATAGTAACATAGTATTTAAGGGTGAAGGAAGACCTTAAGTCCATCTAGTTCAAACCATAGCCTAACATGTTGATCCAGAGGAAGGCAAAAAAAAAACAATGTGGCAACACTAAGCTCCACATTGGGGAAAAAAATTCCTTCCTGACTCCACATACGACAATCAGACTAGTTCCCTGGATCAACGCCCAATCAAAGAATCTAGCATATATAACCGGTAATATTATATTTTTCAAGAAAGGCATCCAGGCCATTCTTAAATTTTAGTAGTGACTCAATATAACATCATGTGGCAGAGAGTTCCACAGTCTCACTGTTCTTACAGTAAAGAATCGACATCTGTGATTATGATTAAACTTTCTTTCCTCCAGACGTAGAGGATGCCCCGTTGTCCCCGCCTCAGGCCTAAGAGTAAAAAGATCATTAAAAAGTTCTCTGTACTGTCCCCTCATATATTTATACATTATTATAAGGTCACCCCTAAGCCTTCGTTTTTCCAAACTAAATAACCTCAAGTTTAATAACCTGTCTTGGTATTGCAGACCCCTCAGTCCTCTAATAACCTTGGTCACTCTTCTCTGCACCCGCTCTAGTTCAGCTATGTCTTTCTTATACATGGAGACCAGAATTGTACACAGTATTCTAAGTGTGGTCGCACTAGTGACTTGTATAGAGGTAAAATTATGTTCTCCTCATGAGCATCTATGCCTCTTTTAATGCATCCATTAATCCATTATTTTATTTGCCTTTGCAGCAGCTGCCTGACACTGGGCACTAAATGTGAGTTTATAATCTAACCATACACCCAGGTCTTTTTCAGTGATAGTTGTTTTCCTATCACTGAGCCAGTTTTTAACCCACTTACAAATATTTTCCCCAATCCCCATTGCTCTCATTTTATCAATCAACCTTTTGTGTGGCACCGTATCAAAAGCTTTTGAAAAGTCCATATACACCACGTCCACTGCATTTCTTTGGTCCAGTCCAGAACTTACCTCTTCATCGAAGCTTATCAGATTAGTTTGACAGGAACGGTCCCTCGTAAATCCATGTTGATATTGGGTCATGAGGTTATTTTTATTCAGGTACTCCAGTATAGCATCTCTTAGAAAACCCTCAAGGATTTTACCCACAGTAGAGGTTAAGCTTACTGGCCTATAATTTCCAAGTTCAGTTTTAGTCCCCTTTTTTGAATATTGGCACCACATTTGCTATACGCCAGTCCTGTGATACAGACCCTGTTATTATGGAATCTTTAAAGGTTTAAAATAATGGTCTATCTATGACAGTACTTAATTCCTGCAGTACTCTGGGGTGTATCCCATCCGGGCCTGGGGATTTGTCAACTTTAGTGACTTTTAGACGGTGCCGTACTTCCTGCTGGGTTAAGCAGGTTACATTTAATGGAGAGTTTTTGTTATCACTAGGGATGGGCGAGTCTACTCGCTAGGACTCGTTACTCTGTGAGTAGTAAGGGACTCGCAGGACTCGGTACTCTGCGAGTTTTCCAGCGATTACTCGCACAGTAACGAGTTCAATGCAAATCAATGGCAATCCTAGTTTTGTCAGAGACTCTGACAAAACTAGGATTGCCATTGACTTGCATTGGACTCGTTACTGTGCAAGTAATCGCAGGGAAACTCGCACAGTAGCGAGTCCGGCTGTCTGCTCTGTGTCGGGCTCAGGTCCTGCGGGCTGCCGCAGCTCCAGGGTCCTAGAGCCCGCCTGCTCTCCCTGTGTACAGACATGAATGTCTGTGACAGAGATGATGTAGCAGAGCTGAGATTGTTCTCAGTCTGCTCATTCCCTGTGCATAGACATCTACAGTATATCTATGCACAGTGATGTAGCAGAGAGGACATCGCGTTTTGGACTACGTCGGACGGAAGAGGATTTTTTTAATTAAAGATGGAGTCCCTAATGGCTTTTTTTTTTATTTCTAATAAAAAATTTTCTCTGTGTTGTGTTTTTTTTAACCCTTTATTGGAGATTCTTAGTGGCCGGGTTAAACCTGGCCTGACATTAAGAATCTCGGGCTTAATACCAGCTTGTATAACAAAGCTGGTATTAACCCCTTTATTACCCAGCGTGCCACCGCCACTAGGGCCGCTGGAAGAGCGGGGTTCAGCACCAGAGGATGGCTCTTCAATGAACGCACCATCTTCTGGGGCGGCTGCGGGCTGCAATTTGCAGCAGGGGGTGCCCAGAAAGCTTGGGCCTCCCTGCGCTGCGGATTCCAGCCCCCAGCTGCTTAGCTGTACCTGGCTAGACATAGAAATTGCGCGGATCCCCATGCATTTTTTTTTAATTATTTCATGAAATTCATGAAATAATAAAAAAAAGGGCTCCCCTATATTCTTGTGTCCGGCCAGGTACATATAGGCACCTGGGGGTTGGGGGCAGCCCGTCGCTGGCTGCTGGATCCGGCTGGTTCCAGAAATACGGCGAAGCCCACGTCATTATTTTTCTGAGAAATCAATAAAACAATCCTAAAAAAGGGACTGCATCTTTATTAACCCCTCGCCCATGGTCCAGGGGTTAATAAATATGCAGTCCCTTTTATTTATATTGTTTTATGGATTTGTCAGAAAAAAATTTGACGCGGGCTTCGCCGTATTTCTGGAACAGGCCGGATCCAGCAGGCAGCGACGGGCTGCCCTTAACCCCCAGGTGCCTATTTGTACCTGGCCAGACACAAGAATATATGGGAGCCCTTTTTTTTTATTATTTCATGAATTTCATGAAATAATAAAAAAAAAAATGCGTGGGGCTCCGCGCAATTTCTATATCTAGCCAGGTACAGCTAAGCAGCTGGGGGCTGGAATCCGCAGCGCAGGGAGGCCCAAGCTTTCTGGGCACCCCCCGCTGCAAATTGCAGCCCGCAGCCGCCCCAGAAGATGGCGCGTTCATTGAAGCGCCATCCTCTGGTGCTGAACCCCGTTCTTCCAGCGGCTCTGGTGGCGGTGGCACGCTGGGTAATAAAGGGGTTAATACCAGCTTTGTTATACAAGCTGGTATTAAGCCCGAGATTCTTAATGTCAGGCCAGGTTTGACCCGGCCACTAAGAATCTCCAATAAAGGGTTAAAAAAAACACCACACAGAGAAAAATTATTTATTAAAAATAAAGACACAGACACCATTAGGGACTCCAACTTTATTACCACCACATATCCCTCCAAAGACCCAGGTCTTCTCTCTTCTTTCTTCTCTCTTCTGTCTTCCTTCTTCTTCTTGTTGAACTCATTCAGCTCTGCTACATCACACATCACACCACAGGGGGCGGAAATGTGCTCCCCTGCTGTGTGAAGAGTCAGTGAGGCTGTGAGCATTAAGCAGTGCCGACAGCACAGAGCTGACTCATTCATAAGCTGCTGGATTTAACTCCCTGCTTACCGATGACTGCAGCGCCGGTAAGCAGAGAGTTAACTGTGCTGTGACAGGGGAGCCTATTAAACATGATTTAGCTATTGTAGCAGATAGAGCCTGAAGCTTCCGAGACACATCTGCGATTTGTAAATCGCACATTACTCGCTATTACTCGCTTCCCCATGGACTCGCTAGATTCGCAATGAGTAGCGAGTCCCGGGCTCGGACTCGCTAGAGTCAAGCGATTCCGAGTAATTTAGGACTCGCCCATCACTAGTTATCACTGATCATGTTGTCTGTCATGGGATATTCTTGTGTAAATACTGTTGCATAAAACTCATTTTGCATATTGGCTTTTTCCTCATCTTCATCCACCGTTTCACCCAGACTATTTTTAAGGGGGCCAACACAATTATTTTTTAGTTTCTTACTATTTATGTAGTTAAAGAATATTTTGGGATTTTTTTTACTTTCTCTGGCAATGAGTCTCTCTGTCTCAATCTTTGCTGCCTTGATTTGCTTTTTACAGATGTTATTTAATTTTCTGTTTTTATTTAATGCCTCATCACTACCTACTTGGTTTAATTCCCTAAATGCTTTCTTTTTGTCACTTATTGTGCCGCAGGCCCTTACATGCCTTAGGGTATATATTGTGCACAGGTCCTATTCAGGATGCTAATAAACATCTCTCATTTGCTTTGTGTACTTTTATGTCTCAGGACATCGTCCCAGTTTATTGCATTAAGATCATCTCTCAAACGTTGGAAATTTGCCTTCAGGAATTTTAGTGTCCTTGTAGCCCCTCTAATACACATCTTATTAAAGGATACTTGAAAACTTATTATTTTGTGATCACTATTACCCAAGTGACCTCCAACCCGTATATTTGATATGCAGTCCGGCCTGTTGGTTAATATTAGGTCTAGCAGTGCCCCCCTTCTTGTTGGGTCCTAAACCAGTTGTGAAAGGTAATTGTCTCTCATAATTGTCAAAAACCTATTACCTTTGCTGGAACTGCAGGTTTCTGTTCCCCAATAATTTCAGGGTAGTTGAAATCCCCCAAGATAATGACTTCTCCCTGAGTCGCTGTTTCATCTATTTGCTTTATGAGGATATTCTCCTCCACCTTCATTATTGTTGGAGACTTATAACAAACCCCCATCATTAATTTATTATTTTTTTCCCCCTTCCCTTACCTCCACCCACAGGGACTCTACATTTTCATTAGATTCACATATATTATCACGCAGGATGGGTTTTAAGGATTATTTGAAATCATCCCCCTCGCTTATTTGTACAGTCATTTCTGAACAGACTGTAGCCCTGTAAATTAACAGCCCAGTCATGGCTCTCGTCCAGAAATGTCTCCGATATCCCCACCATGTCATAATTATTTTCCAACAAAATTAATTCTAATTCCTCCATTTTATTTGTAAGGCTTCTGGCATTAGTGTACATGCACTTTATGCATCTCTCTTTACCTCTATTTCTTCCTACTATATTGACTGTTCTAACTCCACCCCCATACCACCCCCAATTTTATTACTTGTGCCCAGGTTACTATTTACACTATCTTCCCCTCCTGTACAATGAATACCCTCCCCCCAATCCCTAGTTTAAACACTCCTCCAACCTTCTAGCCATTTTCTCCCCCAGCACAGCTACACCCTCCCCATTGAGGTGCAGCCCGTCCCTAGCATAGAACCTGTAGCCAACAGAGAGGTCGGCCCAGTTCTCCAGGATCCCAAACCCCTCCTTCCTACACCAATTCCTGAGCCACTTATGTAACTCCCTAATCTCCCGTTGCCTCTCTGGTGTGGCACGTGGTACAGGCAGTATTTCAGAGAATACTACCTTGGAGGTCCTTGCCTTAAGCTAGCAGCCTAATTCCCTGAAATCATCTTTCAGGACCTTCCACCTACCTCTAACCTTTGTCATTTGTGCCAATGTGCACCATGACCGCTGGGTCCTCACCAGCCCCTCCCAGTAATCTGTCAACCCGATCAGCGATGTGCCGGACTCGAGCACCAGGTAGGCAGCACACTGTTCGACAATCCCTGTCTTTGTGACAGATTGCCCTATCTGTTCCCCTAATAATTCAGTCACCCACTAGCAGCACCTGTCTGGCCTGACCTGCTCTCCTGTTTTCCCCCTTACTGGAGCTGACACTCCTCTGCCTTAAAGAGGTCATGCCTTGCTGCAGCAGTACTATCCCTGTACTGACACCCCCCTCATCTGCCAACTTAGCAAATTTATTGGGGTGTGCCAGATCAGGGCTAGCCTCCCTGGCACTCTTCCCTCTACCCTGCCTTTTAACTGTCACCCAGCTAGCTGCCTCACTGTCCTGCAGCACCATGCTACCATCCTCCCCCACATCTATCCCGTTGAGCAGCTGTTCAGTGAGCAGCAGACTCCTTTCCATATTGTCTATGGATCTCAGTGTCGCCAGCTGTTGATTTAGATCCAGTATCTGGGCTTCCAAATGCACAACGTGTTCGCAGCTCTCACAGCAATATGCACCATCGACCGGTTGTTCAAGGATTGCATACATGTGGCAAGATGTACACTGGATGGCATTGTCAATTATGGAGCTCAATTCCTAATGGGGATTGCACCAGACAGAGATAATAAGTAAAAAGAAATGTAAAGTATTAATAAAATACAACCAGCAATTCAGTAAGTCTTCCCTTCCAAACTCCCTTAATCCAAAGTCACTGAATCACAAGTCACACACTTCCGTTCGCACTTACACTCCGGTCACACTCAGCACGGGTCACACTCACTAAGGAAGAAGATTTAAAGAGATTTTTTTTTATCCCCTTCAGCAGAAATCAAACCTACAGCTCAGTGAACTTCCAAAGGAACGACTCAAAGATACCAAGCTGCTCCGCTGTGCCCTACCAAAAAATAAGGAGGTCGTCGATGTATCTCCCCCCAGCACTACACATGGGCGTCAGCCGGCCCGCCCCCACTGCAAAAAAGACCCCTCTCCCAGAAACCCAGAAAGAGGTTTGCATATGCGGGCATGCAGGCCGCACCCGCTGCAGTGCCGCACTCCTGTAAATAAAAATAATCCTTAAAAACAAAATTATGTGTGAGGGCAAAGCGAAGCAGCTCAAGTATCAGTCCACACAAATCACCGTCCCAACCACATGCCAACAGAAAAAATTCCACAGCCTCCAGATCATCATTATGACGTATGCACATGTACAAAGATTACACATCTGCTGTCACAAGCAGCAGACCATCATCCACACAGGGATCCTGTCAATCCGACACGGACATAGGAGGACAAGGTCTCCACCAAAGGTTAAGTTGTAATCAATAAATAAACTGGGTTACATAAGCCCCCAATGCCGGAGACGATCGGACGTCCTGGTGGAGGGACGGGGTCCTTGTGGATTTCGGGTAAGAGGTAGAGGGTTGGAATCTTAGGGTATTTAACTAACAATCCCACCATCACCTTTTTCGTTATTGTACCATTGTCACATGCACATTCAAGGATGGTCTGGAGTTTAACAGAAAAAGAGGACACAGGATTATAGGGCAACCTTTATAAGCCCCCTTGGTGCGTAACTGGCAGAAAACATCCCTTTCACATTGGTTCATAGGCCAGATTACAATGTTTCCTCCCTTATCTGCCGGCTTTATAATGATGTCATCTAGATTCTCCAATTTACTGAGAGCAATACGCTGATGGTGAGTCAGATTATCAAGTTTACGATGTCTTGATAGCTTTTAAAGATCATCAGTAACTAATTTGGTGAAAATCTCCACTGCCGGACACACAGATAAGGGAGGAAACTTTGTAGATCTGGGAAGGACATTAGGAGGGAACCTACCTGTGGTATCAGGCTCTAATTCTCCTGCTAATTCTTCAAGAGTCTGTAGTGTCTCACTCTCCAACCAGTCAATCCCGTTAGGGCAAAGCGCCTTCTTGTTGTGTAGTTTCCTTAAAAGCAAGTTGCATGAAAAACGCTGTACATCGCTCAAAGGCTGTAAAGAAAAAAACAAAAAAAATCGAAACAGTTGACTGGTGAGAAAGAGAAAACCCTAAACAACACTTCAATCTGGGAGACAGAGAGGGAGTGAGTGGACAAATGTATTACCTGCAGGGCACAATCTTGTTAATTCCTGCTCCTAACACGAATCATGACCCCTTCACTTGCAATTGACTGCACATCGGACTCATCAGTGCTACTTGGCATTGGCTGCACTGGGTCTTTAGGTGGGGGATGACTGGGTCATGGTCCTGGTCTGGGTTTGGGTTTAGACGGACCTATTGGTTTTGGCTTTACAATTCCCTGCCTTTGCGGCGGGGGCGGGCCGGCTAATGCCCATGTGCAGTGCTGGTGGAGATACATCGATGACCTCCTTTATTGGCAGGGCACAGCGGAGCAGCTCGGTATATTTATGGGTTGTTTAGGAGAAAATTCTGTGAATATCAAACTAACATAAAGGTTTGAACAACGCAGAATTGACTTCCTAGATTTGGATATTGAGGTGGACTCAGATAATATTATCCTAACTAATGTTTTCCGTAAGTCCACTTCGGTGAATTCACTGTAACATGCGAATTCGACCCATAACAAATCCACTATTTGAGCGGTCCTGATTGGCCAATTTTTACGGATTCAGCATATATGCTCCTCGGACGAGATCTTTGAGGAGCAAGCCAAAGACCTACAAGACAGATTCAGGGAAAGATGATACAGTAATAGGGCAATAAAAAGAGCCTACTGACAGGCTAAGCACACCTTACGCACTGACCTCCTCTATAGTAACAATACAAAAGGGATGTGGATGTGTCATCATCACAGGTCGATTTATATCCACCTTTAATAATGAATGGGGATCAATGCGTGAGGTTTTGAGCAGGCATTGACCGGACCTCGTTCAGACCCATATTTGAAGGACTCTCTATCTGAAGTACCCATGATGACAGCACAGAGGTTGCGGAATTTGAGAGACGTCCTTGTCCATAGCCAATACATCCCCAAGAAACTGAGTCTTTAAGGATCTAGAGACCCGAGTAGGGGTTGTTTTCCATGTGGTCAATGCGTGGCCTGCAGCAATGTCCTTCGCAGCACATCCTTCACTTCCACCGATGGCCTTAAAACGTATGACATCAGACAGTATACATCGTGTGGGTCAAGCAACGTGGTGTATTATGCCACATGTGCTTGCCCACTGATATATATTGGCTTGACAAGTAGAGAGCTGAGGAGGAGAGTGAGGGAACATGTGAGGGACATTGAAGCGGCTCCTGCAGTGAAGGATAAAACAACCCTTAAGACATTGCCACGCCACTTTTTATCATGTCTTAATGGAAATGCCTCCTCTCTGCAAGTACAAGGCTTTGACGTGATTCATGGTGGTGATGAGCCCAGGGCAAGGGGTACTCGGATACCGGGCCTGGGTTTGATGGCTTTAACTGGGGAATCGAGTTCCCGGTTCCGTGCCCTGGCTGTCATTTGTTAGATGGGAGAAATATTTACAGGGATAAAGAGTATGTGACGCCACCTGTGGATCCTGGTAATTTGCATACCGGCGCTGCAGGCCTTACGCTGAGGTGATGATGGGTGCAGCTCAGTGTGGTCCAGCCTCCCACAGGTGCAGCTTTTACCTCAGGGCAGCGGTGATGGTCGATGAGGGAAGAAGTTGTTCTTACCCCTCCGGTGAGATGATGATGACGCTGAAGCCCTCCGGGCACCGGCGAGAAGAAAGACAGAGACCAGTTCAACTCCAACTCCACTTTACTGGGTACCAGCAGATGTTAAGGTGAAACATGGTACAGTCTGGTTTAACGGGTAGTAGCTGCCGGTTCAGGGTCCCCCTATGGAGTCTCCAGATGTTCCTTCTTAAGTCTTTCAGTGTCTAATTCTGTCCTTCTCTATCTTTAACCACCCTTGCAGAGCTCTCCCGCCAGTGACTCACCGTGGCCGGGACTCCGGTTTAGACAGGCGATTCTTCTCCCTCCTTGTCACGGGTGGACCGCGCCTGCCGGTAGTGGGGCCCGGTGTAGTGCAGATCAAAAGTGAAGACGTCTTTGTGGAACAGATTAAAGGGGTTTTAATTTATTCGTGACGCCACCTATGAGTAGATTCGGTAAGGGCTACCGACGCTGCGGAACCCCCGGGGATGGACAGCAGCAAGATGTTACGCTCCCCACAGGCTGAGCGGTGATCCCCGGAGGCTGGAGCTGCTCAAGATGTTGTGCGGCAGCTGCGGTTACCTTGTTGTGCGGTCGGACAGTTCATAAGGAAGCACAGACACAGAAAGTCTCTATAACGGGTCTTTACTGTAACCAGTAGGCAGTACATGGCATACAGTGGTTGAGTAGTAGACCGGGTGGACTCAGCAGTGATAGTGTCCCTCAGAGATCCGCAGTGTTCCTCCATTCTACCTACTTAGTTTCTTTTGCCAGCGTCGCCCAGGAATACCAGGTTGGGTACGGGGAGGCTGCTTCAATGCCCTATCCATGATGTACGTTCTGGATGCTTTGGGGAGCCTTGGATCCCTCAGTGGGTACACCGCTGGTTAGACGACTGGAAACTAGTGGGTGGTGGGGTGCTCCTATAAAGCTGATCCTCCACTCTTCTGGTTCGCGTAGCAGAGGTGAACTGCTGCCAGCTTCGGTACCAGTGAACCGGCTGTGAGTTGTGGGCACGGGAGTCTTTTGGGAACCCGTGTAGAAATGCCCAATCCCGGTGGTTAAGGCCTCAGGTGCTGACACCCGACCGGTGACGGCCCAGGGGCCCGCTCGGGGTGCGGAGCCCCCGCTCCTCTCCAAGTTCTAGTCTTAGACCCTTTCTCTCGGAGTTCCAGACTATTATCTCTGTTCTCTCCTAGTCTAGATTATTGTGTTCTACCACACTACCCTAACACTCCACCCCCCAGGACCTATGATTGGTCCCCTGTTCTAGGTGTTGTATGTTGGGTTGGATCTCTATGTTAACCGGATCATTGCTGAGTCAGAGGATATTGCGGCTGCATTTGTGGCTGCAATACCCTCCTGTGACGCACTCGTTGCGGGGCGCCACACTCCCCCTTGGTTGAATACGCTTGTCCCCAAGCGTCACACTACTCACATTACAGAGGTTTTTATATTTTATAACAGGTAATACACTTTTATTAATGACAGGTCATTATATGCATAAAAGTGAAAAAGGTAAATAAACAGGTTAACACATTGCGCGGACCCGGCGGCGCGGTCGGCTGTCCTTAGCATAAAAGTTCAGGCTGTAGCCGCCAAGTCGTGGTGTTACGGTGCAAACAGAAGTCTCTTTTAATAGCAAAGTTCAAACAACAACAGTCACTTATGGAGGGCAGTGTTCCGGACCCGTATAGCGAACCACCCATCACGGCATATATGGCGCTCATAGGTTACTATGTCCCCTCTATACAAGTCTCGGCTTGGATGACCTCGCGGTAGGTGCGATTCCACATCACAGCGCCCCACAAACACTTCGGTACTCACACCCTCCTCCCTTACGAATCCCCACCCGGTGGACAAGTTAAATGTGCTTACCCACCCGGTTTTTCGGAATTGTTCAGGCAATGGAGATTGGCGGCGGGCCTCGGCACGAGCCTGCATGTTGGCTTGGAGTCGAGTGTGCCACTCCTCTCTCCGGATACGACGTACCTCTTCGTCGAAGTGATGCGGCGTGTGGATAAAGTCACTACGGCGTGCTGGTTGTTGAACCGCTCGAGCTTGGTGGGCAGTCTGGAGTGGAGCCCGGTTCAACGGAACCGGAGAAGATACTGTTGTGGCGGCACCCGACCAGTGCACCCGAGCTGATCGCCCGGCAGAAGGGTTCCTTGTGTCTCCCCAGGCGAACCCGGTGTAGAGATCCTCAGCTGGACTGTAGGTCTCCTCGTCATCCTCTTCGATCTCTCCTTCAATGACAACGTTGGGCTGCTCGGCTGGCGAAGACGATGGGATGGGATCCTCTGGATCGGTGGGTGGCTGTGCTGCAGAGTTCTCCTCGGGGTCGTTGTGCAGGACTTCCAGGCTGCCTGCCTCTTCTTCTGTAGCAGCGGGAAGTGGTGTTTCGATCCCGGTCACCAGGTAGGCCTCTGTAGTTGCAGAGGAGGCCTCCGGTTCAGGGGAGAAACAGGCGACAGTCTCGGTAGTTTGGAAACTAGTTGCGGGTTCCGCAGGTGGAACCAGGTATAGGTCGGCTTCTTCGTGGGAGCGTACTGGAAGCTCCGGCTCTGGAACGGGGTCGGCTGCGGTTTCGTCCGCTGGAACGGGTCGAGCTGTGGTCCTCACGGGAATGACACAGTCTATGGGCTCCGGTGACGAAGCAGGACAGGTGGTAGGCGACGGTGAGGCTGTTGAAAAACTGGCGATGTCGTCTGGGCTTGGAGAAGTTGTACCCGGTCGGCTCTGCTGCATCGCATGATGGAGTCTTCTGCCTAGGGTCGCGCTCCAGCTGCGAATCGTCCATTCTACAGTCTCTATTAACCGCACCCGGAGGTCTTGTAGAGCCTCTAGCCAGAAGTCGGGGCTGCCGTCTATGGTAAGGGCAGGATCCGGACCCGGTTGGCCTATGGCTGCTCTGGCCTCCGCCTCGACCTCCCGCATTAGATCTTGGAGTCTCGTGCTGGCCATTTTCTTCTTGGAGGGAAACCACACCCGTTCAACCAGTAAGACGTTCTGGTAGAGCTGGTGAAGAAGTCTTCTCTCTGTGTCTGACACTCCCATTTCCTGTGGGCTTTTGTAGTCCAATGGTGGGAAAAGTCTTTGGGGTCCGCCCCCATGGTTGATTCGAGCAATCAGGGCGGACAAAGAGTTTGGCGCCTTTTGTCTTTAGCCCTCCCACGATGAGGGGGGGTTGACTCACTCCTGGGCTTGCACGTGGCGGCTTCTTGTGGCGAGAACGCCATCTTGGGCGCCATCTTGACCCAATGGTGAAAAGGCGGGAATGTTCTTTTAGGGACGAACAAAGTCCAAATTGTAGACAATAAAGTCCATTTCAAGCACAATATACCCGTTGGGTAACGGGCCTGCTCGTATCCTGTTCGTGACGCCATTTTCTGACTCACCGTGGCCGGGACTCCGGTTTAGACAGGCGATTCTTCTCCCTCCTTGTCACGGGTGGACCGCGCCTGCCGGTAGTGGGGCCCGGTGTAGTGCAGATCAAAAGTGAAGACGTCTTTGTGGAACAGATTAAAGGGGTTTTTTTTTTTTTTTTTTTTTAAATTCTTTATTTTTGTTTTAAAGTTAGAAAGGAAATAACAAACTTACAACATCAGTCATCTTGCAAGTACATAAACTGATCATATCAAATATCAAATATACATTTCTTTTGATAAAATCGCATGACGGATATTGATATCACTTTAAACTTGAAAAGCTTATTTAAACTACTGTGTCTACATTCGAACTAACTCTGGCTGAGAAGTCAACCCATCTGTTATAACATGTCGGAATTGTTTGCCAATCAAAGTTATAGATTAGTTTTACCTGTTCCATAAGCATCCGTCTAATCCAACAATATAGAATAACAAAAAGTAAAAAGGAAGGGTAGCAAGCAAGAATAGAAAGAGAGTCGAAACCAGTACAGGGAAAGGATAAGGGGAGAGGGATTAAGGGGAGGGTAGAAAGGAAGGGAAAAGGTAGGGTTCCCAGGGAGTTTCAGCTCCCATGAAAGCAGAGAAACTCTCTATCGTATCTCCTAACCAGCTAGTCTCTAGAAGTCAGTTCTTCAGGATCCTCTGTGAGTCTTATACAATTCGGATTGTTGGAAAGTCATCCAGTCAAACCATGTGTTTCTAAACTGCTCATATGATTCGTGTATAACTGATGTCAGGTCTTCAAGGTGCATGAGGTCATTCACCTTCTCTATCCACATAGCCACTGAAGGACACTTCACCTTTTTCCAGAGCATCGGGATGCAAGATCTCGCAGCCATGACTAAGAACCTCAGCAATGTATGCTTATATTTATTTGGAGGAATCCCACAGTGGTGTAACATGAAGAGGCCTGGACCTAGGTCATCCGAGAATCCCGTAACTTGCCTTATGATCCTTGTCACCTCCGTCCAATATGGTTGGAGCTTCGCACAATCCCAGAACACATGAAGTAATGTACCATCTGCTCCGCCACACCTCCAACACTTCGGGTCTATAGAAGGATAGAGTCTGTGTAAATGAGCCGGGACTCTATACCATCTCGTCAGTGATTTATAGTTTGCTTCCTGCAGTTTAGTGCTTATTGAGGTAGAGTGAGCTAGAGTATATATAGCAGATCTCTGTTCTGTTGTCAGCTTGAGACCTAAATCTGTCTCCCATCGCAGCATGAAATGGGGAGTCGGAAGGTCCGGAGGGGACACCAAACATGCGTATGTCTGTGATAAGGCATGTCTGCAGTCAACTGTAGTAGAACATATGGATTCAAACAGCGTTTTAGGCCGTAAATATAACTTCTTAGGGGGAAGTCCATGAAGGTAATGCACCAGTTGTACACATCTCCAGAAACCCAAAGCCGATGGGTGTGTGATTGAATTAAGTTGTTCGATAGTTGGCCATGCGTCTCCCTCACTCCATTTTTCAATCCTATCCAGACCTGCCCTAATCCAGCGCTGAAACACAGGGTCATCCAGACTTGGTTTAAAATCCGGGTGACTAAGGATCGGACTCAAGACAGAGGCAGATGGTATCATTAATGATCTAACTAATGTGTGTTCACATATCTTGAGGGTAGGTCCAATTGTCGGGTGATCAAATAATGATTCTTCTTTCCGGAGTGACACCCAGGGTAATGTTTGGAGTCTGAAGGGAGTAGAATCTTGTTCGATTTGTACCCACAGTTTGTTTGTACCTTGTCTACACCAATCTATTACTCTCGTGAGGTGGGAGGCTATGTGGTAAAGTTTGATATTTGGTAGATTTACTCCACCATCTTTTTTCCGTCTATGCAGGATTGATCTCGCTAGGCGTGGTTTCGAATTACTCCATATGAATTTTGTCTGTAATCGTGCAATTGTCGTAAAGAAGGATAGCGGAATGGTAATAGGTAATGTCTGTAGATAATATAATATCCTAGGGAGAATATTCATTTTAAAGAGCTGGCATCTACCCGACCACGTGAAAGTAGATAATAGCCATCTCTCACAATCTGCTTTAATTGACCGTAAGAGTGATGGAAAATTTGCACTATACAGATCTTGTACATCTGGAGTAATCCGCACCCCTAAGTAACTAAGATTTTTAGGAGACCAATGGAATGAAAAGGCGTTCTGTAATCTATTCATTTGGTTCAGGGGAAGCGATATATTTAGTGCCTCAGATTTTGATCTATTTATTTTAAAATTGGAGAGAGTATTATACGTCTCCATTTCTTTCAATAAATTGGGAAGAGAAATCTCTGGGTTCGTTAAAAAGAATAGGAGATCGTCTGCGTATGCTGCAATTTTATATGCCCCCGATTTTACCTGCATGCCTGAAATATCCCCATTCATCCGGACACGACGCAATAAAGGTTCCAGGGTCATAATAAAAATTAGTGGAGACAACGGGCATCCTTGTCGAGTGCCATTGTTAATATCAAATGACTCCGAGAGGATCCCATTGACCCTCACTCTTGCCGACGGGACGGAGTATAGAGACAACACCCATCCCAGCATCTTAGCACCCAAACCTATGTGAGACAATGTCTCTTTAATAAAGGTCCAATGAACGCGGTCGAATGCTTTTTCTGCATCTGTAGATAACAACATCAATGGTGTTTTAGATGTCTTGGCTGTATATATTAAGTCTATGGTTTTAGTGGTGTTGTCTCTTGCCTCACGACCCGTGACAAATCCCGTCTGGTCCGGGTGAATCAAGTCCGGAATGAAAGGGGAGAGTCTTGTCGCAAGAATTTTAGCAAAGAGCTTAATATCCGTGTTCAACAAGGATATTGGGCGGTAACTGGAGCATAACAGAGGGTCTTTCCCTGATTTATGAATCACAGTTATATTGGCTCTCAGGGCATCTTTGGGTGGTGTAGCTGTCGCCAAAGCATTAAAAAATGTTTTCAGGTGTGGTAACAGGGAATCTTTCAGCTTTTTATAATAAACAATCGTAAACCCATCTGGTCCAGGAGCTTTCCCGGATTTAGCTGACGACAGCGCCTCCTCAATCTCCCGGTCTGAGATAGGCATCTCCAGGGATTGCGAAACTGAATCTGTCAATTTCGGCATAGCCGAAGATTCAATATATTTCCGTATACGTGAAGCAAGAGTAGTCAATGCTTCCGGCGTTTTATTCGTGTCTAGATTGTATAAAGCGGCATAGTAATGTTTGAATGCCTCAGCGATATCCTGGGGAAACTTTGAACGTGTCGAGGTGCTGGGGTGTGATATCTCAGAGACATAAGTAGTGGCTCTACTGAGTCTAGATGCCCTTGCCAAAGCTCTTCCAGATTTATTACCGTATTCATAAAAATGCCTGCGGCATCTAGTGAGGACTCCTTTTGCTTTATATAATAAGGTGGTACGTAACTTCTCTCTAACATCTAATAGTTCTCTCTTCAGTTCAGGGAGGGAGCAATGCTTATGCCTAGTCTCAAGATCTCTCAGTTTAGTCATAAGATCCTGGATTTCAGCACCTCTAAGTTTTTTTAAACGGGCTCCATGTTGTATTAATAAACCTCGAATTACACACTTGTGAGCCTCCCACACCCCCCCAGGTGTCACGTCCGCAGAAGTATTCGTGTCAAAATAGTCCTTCAGAGCTTTAGCAATGTCTGTTAGGATTACTGTGTCTTCTAATAAAGAAGCGTTTAGCCTCCATTGCCACTGTCTTGGAATCGGAGATTGGAGCATAATGGAAACCTTGACCAGGGCATGGTCTGAAAAGGAAATCGGCTCGATAGAAGCATCTATTAGTTGTGTCAAATCAGACTGTCTCAGGAGAAAAAAGTCAAGTCTAGAGTACACGTCGTGTATAGGTGAGTAGAAGGTGTAGTCTTTGGATGTAGGGAACAAAAGCCGCCAAGCATCTAGCAATTGATGATCATGAAGAGCTCTATTCAACCTTCTAATAGCTGCTTTAGATAAGCTAGATCTACCTCGAGATGTGTCAAGATCTGGGTCGAGTGTAACATTGAAATCCCCTCCCAGGACCAGTGTTCCCTCTGCAAAGACCTCAATTTTTTCCAAAAACTGCAGGAGCATTGTAATCTGACCCGAATTAGGGAGGTATAGCGAGGCAAATGTGTATGTTCTGGAGGCGATCTTACCTTTGACCATAAGGAGTCTTCCGTTTTCACCACTGTAGGAGTCCAGGAATTCCCATGGTATTGATCTCGATATCACGATACTGGAGCCGGAGGAGTGTGGGTTAGTAGATAAGCTGTGGTATGACGAAGGAAACCAGTGACTGGAGAGTTTATATGGCTTGTTCTCACACATATGAGTCTCCTGAAGAAAAGCGATATGTATTTTGTTAGTTTTCAAATAATTAAACAAAATAGATCTTTTCCCTGCATCATGTAGACCCTGCACATTTAACGTGCCTATTTGAATAGCTGATAGGGTGTTATGCGACATCTTCACTATCACCGACCTGGGATCCCGAGGAAAAGGGATCAAGGATTCAGGAAAGAGGGGGAGGGGGTAAGAGGGGGGGGAGGAAGGGGAGTAGAAGAATAAAAGATAAAGACTATAAGTAAGAAGAAGACTATTCTAGTCTACGCCGGTCAAGCCAGCAACTCAACTCCCTCTTAGGAAAAGGAAAAGAAAATGAGAGAGAGTCGTAGGGACCGTAACTGACCAAAAAGCAACGATCCGCAGACCCAGGACTCTTATAGATTACCAAGATCATCTCTTCACTCCACAGTATCGATTTCACGTAAAACCAACAAGGAAAAATTGAGACAAAACATGAAGATAAAGTGACATTAAACAGTCAGTAACTTTGTTGCATATCTAAATATACCATCTTTTTATGACAAGTATTGTCCAGCAGACCTGTCCGGTGTATTTCCGGGAAAAAACCTGGACAAAACAAAACAGGAACACCCCACAAATCTCATCAAGCTCCACGAGAGGCGACTGGAACTCTCAAGGTGGCAAGTCCTCATAGGATCTTCTCCTCTGTCGTCTCGGACTTGAGGGTCCAGACACCTGGGAAGACGGACGAGGGCTACGTCTGGACTCCCTGTTCTTGCCTCGTAAGTCTCCTGAGGTGAATTGTGGATCACGGCGCATCGCTGTAAACTTCTTGAGGCCTTCCAATGAAAGCCAGTCTGGGATCTGAATGGGCTGAATGCGTAGAAAGTTAAAAAGATCGTCCAGTTCCTCATGCCGCCACAGGTAGAACACCCTCTTCTCTTTCCTCACAATTAAGTGAAAGGGATGTCCCCATCTATATGTAGCTCCTGCTTCTTTAACCTTGAGGAGCAATGGACGGAGTTGACGTCTCATGTATAGTGTAAGGCTGGAAACGTCTGGGAACAGTCGAACAGTGGCATCCTCTAGCGTTACGTTTCCGTATTGCCAGGCCGCCCGAGCTATTGCGTCTTTGTCTGTATAGTTATGCAACCTACACAGAACATCCCTTGGGTTGGATGGATCAATAGGTGCGGATCTGGAGACCCTATGGATCCTATCAACTTTATACGTCGAATCAGACGGCAGCTGCGAGACTGTATTGAAGATGCTCATAACAGTATCTAGAAGATCAGGTGTCAGCACAGATTCAGGAATCCCTTTAGTCTTATATTGTTACGCCTTTCTCTGTTTTCCTGATCATCTGACTGTATAATGAAGGCGACTGTATAAGCCTGAGATCGAGACATCTCCTTTTCCAGAACAGTGACTCTGTCATCTATGGTGACCAGGGATCAGATTAAAGGGGTTTTAATTTATTCGTGACGCCACCTATGAGTAGATTCGGTAAGGGCTACCGACGCTGCGGAACCCCCGGGGGATGGACATCAGCAAGATGTTACGCTCCCCACAGGCTGAGCGGTGATCCCCGGAGGCTGGAGCTGCTCAAGATGTTGTGCGGCAGCTGCGGTTACCTTGTTGTGCGGTCGGACAGTTCATAAGGAAGCACAGACACAGAAAGTCTCTATAACGGGTCTTTACTGTAACCAGTAGGCAGTACATGGCATACAGTGGTTGAGTAGTAGACCGGGTGGACTCAGCAGTGATATTGTCCCTCAGAGATCCGCAGTGTTCCTCCATTCTACCTACTTAGTTTCTTTTGCCAGCGTCGCCCAGGAATACCAGGTCGGGTACGGGGAGGCTGCTTCAATGCCCTATCCATGATGTACGTTCTGGATGCTTTGGGGAGCCTTGGATCCCTCAGTGGGTACACCGCTGGTTAGACGACTGGAAACTAGTGGGTGGTGGGGTGCTCCTATAAAGCTGATCCTCCACTCTTCTGGTTCGCGTAGCAGAGGTGAACTGCTGCCAACTTCGGTACCAGTGAACCGGCTGTGAGTTGTGGGCACGGGAGTCTTTTGGGAACCCGTGTAGAAATGCCCAATCCCGGTGGTTAAGGCCTCAGGTGCTGACACCCGACCGGTGACGGCCCAGGGGCCCGCACGGGGTGCGGAGCCCCCGCTCCTCTCCAAGTTCTAGTCTTAGACCCTTTCTCTCGGAGTTCCAGACTATTATCTCTGTTCTCTCCTAGTCTAGATTATTGTGTTCTACCACACTACCCTAACACTCCACCCCCCAGGACCTATGATTGGTCCCCTGTTCTAGGTGTTGTATGTTGGGTTGGATCTCTATGTTAACCGGATCATTGCTGAGTCAGAGGATATTGCGGCTGCATTTGTGGCTGCAATACCCTCCTGTGACGCACTCGTTGCGGGGCGCCACACCAGTCCCCTGGTCTCATACAGTGAAGCTCAGGTTTCTCCTTTACCGGTACTGATGGGAGCGACAAACAGCAAATCCTCCCGCCACCGGATTCCGGACCGATACTCCTTTAATCTAGGATCTATTTTGGGTCTGAGGGGTGAGGTACCTTCTTGTGGCACCTACGGCTACCCGGTTTCAGAGGGCCCGCAGCTCGTCGGTTTGCGGCCAGGGATAAACCGCTGACCGCCTTGCCTCACGTGTCGCCAGTGTTCCAAAGACGTTGCCATCCGGCTCCAACCGGTTCTGGTCCGTCCCCTTCTGTCCTGGGTACCCTCTTGAAGAGAGATGCCCTCCCGTTGCAGAGCTGTCAGGCGCGTCCTCACTGACTGCCTTCCCAGCACTAACTAACTGTCACTCAAGTCTTCCTGCACTAACCTAGGCTCCATCCCCTTTTGGACCTACTGAATAATCAGTCCCTCTATACCAAGGTGATCTAGTCCTGTGTGTGTGTGTGTGTGAAAACAGACTCCATAGATTAAACCCTAAACCCACAAATTCAGAGATACTACATATGTTTTCAAAGTCAAATATGTGTCTTATACCCAGTGGTTTTAGAGAAAACCTGGGGATCCCAAAAGTAATTTTGCTCCAAAAAACAATTTATTGAGAAACACACAGGTAACAATTAAAAAACCACAAGGTCATGACAACAGGATCACAGAGAAAGGAACGATTAAATAAGGCAAGTGGAGGAAGAAACCTAGAGCCAAAACCTCAGCTTAAGATCAAACCGGTTACAAACAACACAATGGATAAGGTAATGCCACATAACAGAGCAGTTGAAGGAGAAGGAAAGGCGAAAATCATCTGCGGCAGAGGGTGGTGTAGATTACACCTTTAGCCCTAACCTAACCAGCAATGCAGCCCATACAAAAAAACAAACAAAAAAAAAACAGCAACAAGCTCAGAAGTTCAAGGATCAAGGCACTTACCCATTATGGAGACCAAATTAAAGATCTAGCAGGAATATGGCTCAGAACCCCGACATGTTTCGTGCCATGCAAGGCACTGCATCAGGAGGTGTGTGGGGGAAAGTGTCATTAAAGTGCTTTTTATACAGTGCTGAATAAGACTGCAACTGCTTGCACATGTGTTATGGGGGCGTGATTAGAGCTGCTTCCTGGTGATGAGGCCAGGCGTGTCTACTGACGGCTGCATCATCGGAGGCTCAGGCCACGCCCCACCATGTGCAAATCGTCACAGCGCCATCTTGGTTGAGGGCATCAGCTGTTAATTAGAGATGAGCCACCACCCCGGTGTTCGAATTCGATTCGATTCGTCGAATCGACGGGGTGTTCGACGAATGAAAGGGTCCGAATCATAAAAATATCTATTTTAAGCACTCCGGCCAGGTCCGGTGCTTCCAGGACCTGTGGTGACGTCATGTTCTCTCGCGGAACTCTGGTCATGTGACCGGAGTTCTCGCGAGAACTGACGTCATCACAGATCCTGGAAGGCACAGGACCATATCGGAGGCGTCGGTGGACCGCGGACAGGTGAGCATCCATTATTTTTTATTTTTAAACACTTTATTTCTTTTTTTACAGGTTGATTTTGGCTCAAAATGCGGCAGATGCGGTTTTCTGACCGCATCTGCCGCATTTTGGAACCAAAATCGAACATGTTCGATATTCGCCGAATTTGAACCAAATGGTTCGAATTCGGCGAATGACTTGAATAGGGCCAAAATCAACTCGAATTTGAGTTTGGCGAACTATTCGAATCGAACATCGCTCATCTCTACTGTTAATATCATACAGAGGTGAGGGAAGGGGCTACATAGATAGATGAAGAAATGCATTTGCACTTTATACTACTGAGCTGTATTATTTGTATACTCTTGATTTCTCTACTCTTTTATAGATATTCTTATCAGCTTACATTGGACTTTTTTTTCTCTCTTTTTTTTTCTCTATTTATTCTGGTCTTTGGTGCTTTTAGCGCCATCTGGTGGTTAATTCTGATATAGACAGAGTGCATTGAAGGTAAAAGATCTATTGTTTCCCATGGTAGTTTTATTCATGGGCAACATAGTTTGTTTGGGGGATAAATGGCTGCTTTTTTCTATTTTGCAGCTAAAACTATCTATGTAGCCCCTTCCCTCACCTCTGTATGATATTAACAGCTGATGCCCTCAACCAAGATGGCGCTGTGACGATTTGCACATGGTGGGGCGTGGCCTGAGCCTCCGATGATGCGGCCGTCAGTAGACACGCCCCCCTGAGTGGTAATGATTTCTGAAGAGGTTTTCCTCTCTCAGGGGGGCGTCGGTATGGCCTCATCACCAGGAAGCAGCTCTAATCACGCCCCCATAACACATGTGCAAGCAGTTGCAGTCTTATTCAGCACTGTATAAAAAGCGCTTTAATGACACTTTCCCCCACACACCTCCTGATGCAGTGCCTTGCATGGCACGAAACATGTTGGGGTTCTGAGCCATATTCCTGCTAGATCTTTGATCCGGTCTCCATAATGGGTAAGTGCCTTGATCCTTGAACTTCTGAGCTTGTTGCTGGTTTTTTTTTTTTGTGTATGGGCTGCACTGCTGGTTAGGTTAGGGCTAAAGGTGTAATCTACACCACCCTCTGCCGCAGATGATTTTCGCCTTTCCTTCTCCTTCAACTGCTCTGTTATGTGGCATTACCTTATCCATTGTGTTGTTTGTAACCGATTTGATCTTAAGCTGAGGTTTTGGCTCTAGGTTTCTTCCTCCACTTGTCTTATTTAATCGTTCCTTTCTCTGTGATCCTGTTGTCATGACCTTGTGGTTTTTTAATTGTTACCTGTGTGTTTCTCAATAAAGTGTTTTTTGGAGCAAAATTACTTTTGGGATCTCCAGGTTTTCTCTAAAACCACTGGGTATAAGACACATATTTGAATTAGAATAAAGAACTCATTTCTGAGGTATATATAGTCTGTAGAGTTCCTAATATGTTAAAAAGATGGGTATTTTGTGTTTCCCTTGTTTTGTTCTAATATGTTTTCAAAGTGTAATACCTCCCTGTGGTGCCTAGCCATAGGGGCGCCACAGTGGCATACATGGTGGTAATGTTAGAAAAACCCTTGCCCAACATAAATTGAGGTGGATAGTGCTCTTGGACATTATGGCACCTTGTGGCTTAACAAAACTGTGAGCTTTGCACCTTTTCTGTGACCACTTTCACCTTGCCACAGTTAATATGGTTTTTTTTTCAGTTTTCTGGAAAAAAGTCGGTTTGGAGATAGGTAGCTGTCATTGCTGCTTCACCCCAATATTTCTCTGGTAGTTTGGACTCTGTCAGCATACACCTTATCATTTCAGTTAGAGTTCTATTTTTCCTTTCTGCTCCTCCATTTTGTTCAGGTGTGTATGGAACAGTCTTTTGATGCTCTATACCCTTTTGTCATAAGTAGTTTTCTATTTTATGTCCCATAAATTCACCTCCACTATCACGTCTATTGACAATTGGCTTCCTCTGAAACCTGTTATTCGACCTTGTCACGTAGTCTACTAGTTTATTGAAAACTTCGCTTTTGTTCTTGATCAGGTATGTGACTGTGTATCTTGAGTAGTCATGTATAAAAGTAACCATATATCTATTGCCTCCTGATGTAGTTACTTTCATGGGTCCACATACGTCAGTATGCACCAAATCAAGTGGTCTTGTGCTTTTTGATTCACTTTCTGTAGGAATAGATATCCTTGTGGCTTTAGATTTTATACAACATTCACATCTTGCAGTAATTGAGCAATCAGATATCAATAGATCATTTGTCAATTCTTTCCTTTGTAGCTCCATTATACTTTCAGGATGTCTGTGTCCTAGACGTCTATGCCACATGTGAATACAATTCTTGTGATCATGTTTACACAACTTCATCTGTTCCTTTAATGTGTCTAGATATAATTGTTCATCTGCCTTGACATTAGTTATTACCTTATTTCCTGCTAGAATTGTACATGCATCATCTTTTAATTTTATAGTAAGTCCTTTAGCTGTTAGATGTTTTACAGATGACAATCCGCCTTCTAATCCTGGAAGATATAACACATCCTGGACAAGTATTTTTGAATCATGCCCAAACTTGTTAAAACAGTTTAGCATTCCTTGTCCAACACCTTCTGCAGTTATTGTGCTTCCATCTGCAAGATAAATGGCTTCCTTCTTATTTAAATCAAGTTCAGTAATGAAATTTGTATTACTTGTCATGTGACCTGTTGCTCCTGAGTCAATAAACCAACCCAATGATGATTTCTTATCAGTTACTTTAAATGTGCCATTCCAATTAATTTCACATGAATCAGAAAATGTCTTTTCACCTTCTGTGTATTCTCTTTATGATGTAATTTCTGTTGTTCTGCTTTCCATATAGTACAGTCTTTCTTTAAATATCCTTTTTTCTTACATCTGAAACATTCTCTTGTCTCTTTATTATGGGGTCTTTTTGATTCTGTAGCTTTAAGAGCATTTCCATAATCTTTTTCAGTAGAAGAATCATTTGTTTGTTCTTTCCTTCTTTGATATTCATCTATGAGTCTGGTCTTCACAAACTATAATGTAATGTCTGTTTCAGGTCTTGTCTCTAGTGCATTTATCAAAGCAGTACATGAATCCGGTAAACTGCACAATAATATTGCTGCTACATGGCTTTCCTTAATATCTTCACTAGGGATGGGCGAATCTACTCGCTTGGACTCGTTACTCTGCGAGTAGTAGGGGACTCGCAGGACTCGGTACTCTGCGAGTTTCCAAGCGATTACTCGCACAGCAACGAGTCCAATGCAAATCAATGGCAATCCTAGTTTTTTCAGAGTTTAGAGTCCAAGAGAAAAACGATTTTGGCTCATTTGCATGCATTCAGAGTTTAGAATCTAAGAGAAAAACGATTTTGGCTCATTTGCATGCATTCAGAGTTTAGAATCTAAGAGAAAAATGATTTTGGCTCATTTGCATGCATTCAGAGTTTAGAATCCAAGAGAAAAACGATTTTGGCTCATTTGCATGCATTCAGAGTTTAGAATCCAAGAGAAAAACGATTTTGGCTCATTTGCATGCATTCAGAGTTTAGAATCAAAGAGAAAAACGATTTTGGCTCATTTGCATGCATTCAGAGTTTAGAATCCAAGAGAAAAACGATTTTGGCTCATTTGCATGCATTCAGAGTTTCAATCCGAGAGCATTCAGGATTTTTCTCAATCTCTAAACTCGCTATCACTGTATCATTTTTGACAGTCAATTCGGTTCAACCTAACTAAACAATAGCAGAGGAATCGCTGCAATACTCGCTTCCCCATTAATTAACATTGGACTCGCTAGACTCGCAACGAGTAGCGAGTCCCTGACTCAGACTCGTTACAGTCTAGCGATTCCGAGTAATTTAGGATTCGCCCATCCCTAATCTTCACCAATTGATCTCAGTTGTGATATCACTTCCATAATAGAGAATATATGCTTCTGCATGTCATTGTCTGCACTTAGTCTCATACTGTAAAGCTTTCTTAGCTGAAATAATTTGTAATTTAAGCTGAATCTTTCATGTAACTTTCTTAGTGCTTCCCACATTCCCTTTGCTGTATCCTCATTCCTTATGTGGATTAATTGAGCATCATCCACCAATAAGCTAATGGCAGCTCTTGCTTGTCTATTTTTCGTATCCCATGTCTGATTATCTTCATCAGGTCTATCTGTAGTGATTACTTCCCATAAATAATCTTTAGACCATAACACTCTACTTTGAACTTCCATAACTGATAGTTCTCAATATTCAGCTTAACTACTGTGAGTTTTAGCTCTGTGCTACTCATCATCTTTAATTTGTCTTACTTGTTTGTAGAGAATTGTACTGAAGAATTTCTTCTACATTTGCCAGGGTCTTGCTGAGAGTTCCCGTGTCCTTGGTGTCTGGGATTCTCGGTGCCTGTGCCTGGTATCCTTGGTGCTTAAGATCCTCGGTGCCTGGGCTCATCGATGCCTGGGCCCATAACCTGTTGCACAACTTCTCGATACCCACAGCTGCAGTAGAAACGTCACAGAGCAGATTATATGGGATAACAAGCTTTTACTTTTCAGAACATGTGGTAAAGGAAAAATGCACACTCAGTACTGCACCAGGAGGAAGTAGCAAAACTGAAAGTACGAGAGACTTTTTCTTTTGCAATACAGTAAGCAAGGAAAACTTTACATAATGACGCGCCCCAGGGTTATGTGGACTCGGGTATCTGGTCCCTCAGCTGCGGTTGGGATGTCACTGGTGGCCGGCCCAGACCCGTGGCCCTGGTGGTCAGCTTTAAAAAAGGGGATTAAGTTGAAATAGCAGTAGTTTGTCATGACGCCACCTGTGGTTTCAGGTGACTGCACAGTGCTGCGTGGGGCCTCCAGGGATGATGGAAGGGCAGCTAGCTGTTGAAGCTCCCCACAGGCGGAGCTGGATCCCTGGGGAGTTTGGTAATCATGATGAGGGATGGAGCAGGGATTTGGCAGGGCTGTTAGGTAACAGGACAGTCTCTGTGGATGGCAGGGGCAAAGGTTAAGGAATTGACACACACACCACAGGTTGATTCTTTACCTTTTACTGATGGTTTGGCAGGTAAAAGTCCAGGTACTATTGGGTGGTCAAGAAGCACTTCAGGATCTCCACAGTGAGTGGGTATAAGGCCTCCTTGTCTCTTTTCCCGTGTGTGTGAAGCCCTTGCCCCGTGTGAAACTTTGCTGGCCTCCTCTGCTCTCCTATCACCTGTGTTGTTGTTGGGGAAACCCACAATGGACTCCCACTATTCCTCTCTGTGCGGTGCCTGGCTCCCTTGTTGGTGGCTGCACAGATGAGACTGAAGTATTATCTGCTGGGCTAGGTGCTCTCTGGCAGACTCAGACTCCTGTGTCCGGGATGCATTCTGAAGTGAACCCAAGATGGCCCCTCAGTCCCAATTTGCTTTTTCTCCGTTCTCTCCTTGCCTTCCGAGCCCACTCTTGGGCCCTGCACGACGACTCTGAAGGCTGTTCAGGGTCACTGGCTCGGGCCTAGAGCGGCACCGACCACCAGAACGTCTTCACAGCTCTTCTAGCATCTGCACACTCTAACTACGCACCCAGCACCAGTATTTATAGGTGATCTTGCCTAAGAGTAGCAAGTTTAGCTCCCCCCTATTGTGCTGGGGTGGAAGGTGTTGTTTGTGTCTGTGTACCCACTGTGGAAATTCATCCATGAGGTGAGTCTGTGGTTATCTGTAGCAACAGGGTGCCACAATAACATCGCCATCTATTGTCAGATCAGCATAAAGTCCTCCATTCACACAAACGAAGTCCACAACTGTTGCATATACCAACAACGGACACGTAAACGCATCCATAGGCCTGCACTCAACAAACGCATACTAACGCATGCCAAAATAACACACAGGCAAACGCAGACTGCAGGGTTTTTCAGTCCGTTAGAAATCAAATGCAATAGAATGCAATGCTACAGATTTGTGCAAATGGCGATCATTAAAGCTTATGAATACTCACTTTAGTTTCAATTAGGGCTGAAAACCCCTTTAAATCCTTAAACTGCACATAAACCCCTTCATGACCCGGGAATTTTTCGTTTTGTCATTTTTGTTTTTTGCTCCCCTGCTTCCAAGAGCCATAACTTTTTTATTTTTCCATCAATATAGACATATGATGGCTTGTTTTTTGCGGGACAAGTTGTACGTTCTGATGCAATCATTTATTTTACCATATAATGTACAGGGAAATGGCAAAAAAATTCCAAGTGCAGTGCAATTGCAAAAAAAGTGCAATTACACCTTTGTTTTTAGGGGTTTTTAGTCGCCATGTTCACAATATGGTAAAACAGACAAGACAGTGTGATGCCTCAGGTCGGTACGAGTTCTTAGATAACAAACATGTATACTTTTACTGGTATCTAAGTGATGAAAAAAAATTCAGAAGTTTAAAAAAAAAAACTTTTTGCTCCATGTTCTGCGACCCGTAGCATTCTCATTTTTAGTGATCTGGGGCTGTGTGATGGCTTATTTTTTGCATCTTGAGATGACGTTTCTAATGATACCCTATTTGGGTGGATACGCTGTTTTGAGCGCTCATTATTACATTTTATAGCAATGTTGCGGCGACCAAAGAAACATAATTTTGGCGTTTGGACCATTTTTTTCCGTTACAGAGTTTACAGCTCTCATTAATTGATTTTATATCTTGATAGATTGGGCGTTTCTGAAAGCGGCAATACTAAATATGTGTATTTTTTTTTATACTTTTATTTTGAATGGGGGGAAAAGGGGGTAATTTGAACTTTTGTTTATTTTTTTCTCATATTTTTAAAAACATTATTAATTAATAGGGATGAGCGAGTATGCTTGTCACTACTCGGTACTTGCACGAATATCTCGGTACTCGGGGTATTCGGCGAGTACCGAGTAATCTCGCGATACTCTTGCTATGCTCGGGGCACCACCACAAATACCCTGTCTTCCACACGGCCAAGTGTCAGTAGCCGTGAGACTGGACCACACATTCCACACCCGGATTCCCCTTCCTACCACCATGCCGAGTGCCCGGCCCCGGACATAACTGATCCCACACTTGGACACTCTGAAGAGCGTTCACTTATCCATTCGTAGATTCTGGCCTCTCGCCAACTCCACTTGAAGTGGGTCATGAGGAGATTGTATGCACCGATGCCCAAATATTTGAGCAGCCACAGTCTCACGAAGGCAACGGTGGGAATGTGTCTCAACAAGAGGTGGACGATGATGAGACACAATTGCCAGAAAGTCAGGAGGAGGACCAGGGTGCGGAAGTGGAAGACGACGTGGTGGATGATCCAGTAACTGACCCAACCTGGCAGGAGGACATGCAGAGCGAGGACAGCACAGGGGGAGTTAGGCGTAGCATCACAACAGGCCGGAAGAAGCAGGGTGGTGTCCGCAGGCAGAAGGCAGACAACCGTTCCCCAGAACAACAACATGACAGAAGTTGCCAGTACAACTGTTAGGTCTTCCAGAGTCTGGGTGTTTTTTAAGGTGTCTGCAGATAATTCCAAAAAGGTCATTTGCAACACCTGCCATGCCAGCATCAGCAGGGGTAGCAAAACTAGCAGCCTGACCACCACCAGCATGATCAGGCACATGTCAGCAAAGCACCCGAATTTGTGGGATGTACACCAGAGTCCAGGAGCATTGTCTGTGGGTGATACCGCTGCGTCTTCCACTGTTGTGCGTGCAAGACAATCCTCTGTCCATACTGCATGTGAAGATGCCTCCTGTCCTTCACCTGTAGTTGCACAAGCAGAAATAGCACCATCATCAACCATGTCCTTGTCCCAGCGCAGCGTTCAGTTATCCATACACCAATCTTTGGAACGCAGATGCAAATACGCTGCCAACGCCCCACATGCCACAGTTCTAAATGCACACATTTTGCGACTGCTTGTGCTGGAAATGTTGCCTTTTAGGCTAGTGGAGACGGAAGCATCCCGCAATCTGATGGCGATGGCTGTCCCATGCTACTCAGTCCCCAGCCGACACTATTTTTCCCAGTGTGCGCCGTCCCCGTACATAAGTACGTGTCACAAAACATCATACGTGCCCTTAACAATGCAGTTTCAGGCAAAGTCCACCTAACCACGGACACGTGGACAAGCGCTTGTGGGCAGGGCCGGTACATCTCACTGATGGCACACTGGGTTAATATTCTGGAAGCCGGGACCCAGTCTGAGCTTGGGACAGAACACGTCCTTCCGACACCAAGGATTGCAGGCCCTAAGTCAGTCAGTTTCACCCACAGTGTACAGCTCCGGAACATCATGCTCCTCAGCCTTCACCTCCTCCTCCACTTCATCCTCCACACCAGTCCCAAGCTGGAAGGACTGCAGCACTGCCTTCGCTAAGCGGCAACAGGCTGTGCTGAAGCTAATATGCGTAGGTGACAAACCCCACAATGCTGAAGAGTTGTGGACAGCTCTGAAAAAGCAGGCATATCACTGGCTCACACTGCTGAACCTACAGCCAGGCATGGTTGTGTGTGACAATGGCCGGAACCATAGTGGCAGCTCTTAGGCGAGGAGAGCTGACACATGTTCCATGCGTTGCCCATGTGCTCAACCTCGTGGTTCAGCGGTTTCTGAAATCCTACCTGGAGCTTTCGGATCTGCTTGTCAAAGTACACCGCCTGTGTGCCCATTTTAGAAAGTCACCTACTGCTTCCGCCCCGACATTGTGCATCTACCACCTGATGGCGTCCTGAGCTTCTCTCACCGGCTGGTGTTGGGATTAGTACAGGACTGCCTGACCAACTACCAACAAGGTCATCTAACCTCAAAGAATCTGACAGACTTATCTAAGAACATCAGGACAATTCTGCAGCAGGTAAATGGTGGACAATCCACACAAAACCTATTCATAATATATTAATTGAGTAAAGGGTAATCAGGGCACTAAGCGGTACTGACAGTCAAGTCCGGGATGACTTCCCGTTAAGGCAAATTCCCCTTCGGTGGTGCACAGCCAAAGCACCAAGTCAATCAACAAACAATAGAAGAAGAAGCGGCACTCACCGAATTATTCCAGATGGTCTTTTATTCCGTAATTTTTTTTTATGCATTATGATAAAATGTATCAATTTGTATCATCTACAGGTGCATCTCAATGAATTAGAATAACATCAAAACGTTAATTTATTTCAGTAATTCAAAACAAAAAGCGAAACGCAAATATTATATAGAGTTATTACAAACAGAGTGATCTATTTCAAGTGTTTATTTATGTTAATGTTGATGATTATGGCTTACAGCCCATGAAAACCCAAAGGTCTCAGAATATTAAAGTATGTATTGAATTACTGAAATAAATTAACTTTTTGATAATATTCTAATTCATTGAGATCACCTGTATTTTTCATCTTATTCTCACTGTTTCAGTGTTGGAGAGTCCACACGATGAAAGATGGAACTTATGAGACAAAGCATTTAATGTTCATGATGTAGATGATTGATCATTTGGGTCACTTGTCATTAATTCTTCAATATTTGGCACAGTTGTTAATAGCAAACTCTGCAACCAAAGAGGTAAATGATCTATGGGAAAAAAGACACCTGAGGACTAATAATACAGGATATCTCCCATAATAGGACTATAGTATATCTAGAGTATCTTTAGGGCATTTGCACAATTGGCGTTTTTTCAGCCTTTTTCTTTTATCTTTGGCAAAAATGCTGTGTTTAACAGTACCAGCTTAGTGATGAACATGGGCGTAACTACAACAGGTGCAGGGGTTGCAATAGTACCCGCACCGTGGAGACTAGGGGGTCCCAAAAGTTCATTTAGCTTATAGAAAAAAACTATTGATATTAAAGATTTAAATAATTGGGGGCCCCTTTGGAGCTTTTGAATCAGGGCCCATGAGCTTTAAGTTACGCCACTGATGGTGAGATTGAAATCTTATTCACACGCTGTTTTTTTTTTTTTTTAATTAAATCTGCATAATGTCAATTCTTTAAGATATTTTGCAGCATTTTTCATCCATTCAAATAAATGAAAAATAAATATCAAAACACAGCAAAAATGCACATGTATGTAGTGTTTTTTCTGCCACCACTCTGGTTTTTGGGGTAGAAAAAAAATGCTGCAAAAATACAATATCTGAACATATCCTTATCCTGGTTGTGTTCTAATTGGAAATAAAATAGAAGAGCCATCATAACTATGGAGATGTATTGAATTCTATGGAGTTTTCACTTTACATGTTGCTAGGCAACCTCTGAGAAGAGCTGCTTGAAGGCTCTATCACAAGATTCCATGATGACATCACAGCTATTATGACATCATAGATCAGTCTCTACTTATACAGGGCACACAGGATTCCAGTTGTCATTCTTGGTTCTATAGTGGGTGACTGACAATTCTTGCAGTTTATTCACTATGGCTGAAAATCTTCTAGACAATCTTCAGGTACATGCACTGCTGGGGATTCTTATCAACAATCGCCCCGACATTGTGCATCTACCACCCGATGGCGTCCTGAGCTTCTCTCACCGGCTGGTGTTGGGATTAGTACAGGACTGCCTGACCAACTACCAACAAGGTCATCTAACCTCAAAGAATCTGACAGACTTATCTAAGAACATCAGGACAATTCTGCAGCAGGTAAATGGTGGACAATCCACACAAAACCTATTCATAATATATTAATTGAGTAAAGGGTAATCAGGGCACTAAGCGGTACTGACAGTCAAGTCCGGGATGACTTCCCGTTAAGGCAAATTCCCCTTCGGTGGTGCACAGCCAAAGCACCAAGTCAATCAACAAACAATAGAAGAAGAAGCGGCACTCACCGAATTATTCCAGATGGTCTTTTATTCCGTAATTTTTTTTTATGCATTATGATAAAATGTATCAATTTGTATCATCTACACGTGCATCTCAATGAATTAGAATAACATCAAAACGTTAATTTATTTCAGTAATTCAATACAAAAAGCGAAACGCAAATATTATATAGAGTTATTACAAACAGAGTGATCTATTTCAAGTGTTTATTTATGTTAATGTTGATGATTATGGCTTACAGCCCATGAAAACCCAAAGGTCTCAGAATATTAAAGTATGTATTGAATTACTGAAATAAATTAACTTTTTGATAATATTCTAATTCATTGAGATCACCTGTATTTTTCATCTTATTCTCACTGTTTCAGTGTTGGAGAGTCCACACGATGAAAGATGGAACTTTATGAGACAAAGCATTTAATGTTCATGATGTAGATTGATCATTTGGGTCACTTGTCATTAATTCTTCAATATTTGGCACAGTTGTTAATAGTAAACTCTGCAACCAAAGAGGTAAATGATCTATCGGGAAAAAAGACACCTGAGGACTAATAATACAGGATATCTCCCATAATAGGACTATAGTATATCTAGAGTATCTTTAGGGCATTTGCACAATTGGCGTTTTTTCAGCCTTTTTTCTTTTATCTTTGGCAAAAATGCTGTGTTAAACAGTACCAGCTTAGTGATGAACAGGGGCGTAACTAGAACAGGTGCAGGGGTTGCAATAGTACCCGCACCGTGGAGACTAGGGGGTCCCAAAAGTTCTTTGGCTTATAGAAAAAAACTATTGATATTAAAGATTTAAATAATTGGGGGCCCCTTTGGAGCTTTTGAATCAGGGCCCATGAGCTTTAAGTTACGCCACCTATGGTGAGATTGAAATCTCATTCACACGCTGTTTTTTTTTTTTTAAATTAAATCTGCATAATGTCAATTCTTTAAGATATTTTGCAGCATTTTTCATCCATTCAAATAAATGAAAAATAAATATCAAAACACAGCAAAAATGCACATGTATGTAGTGTTTTTTCTGCCACCACTCTGGTTTTTGGGGTAGAAAAAAATGCTGCAAAAATACAATATGTGAACATATCCTTATCCTGGTTGTGTTCTAATTGGAAATAAAATAGAAGAGCCATCATAACTATGGAGATGTATTGAATTCTATGGAGTTTTCACTTTACATGTTGCTAGGCAACCTCTGAGCAGAGCTGCTTGAAGGCTCTATCACAAGATTCCATGATGACATCACAGCTATTATGACATCATAGATCAGTCTCTACTTATACAGGGCACACAGGATTCCAGTTGTCATTCTTGGTTCTATAGTGGGTGACTGACAATTCTTGCAGTTTATTCACTATGGCTGAAAATCTTCTAGACAATCTTCAGGTACATGCACTGCTGGGGATTCTTATCAACAATCGCCCCGACATTGTGCATCTACCACCCGATGGCGTCCTGAGCTTCTCTCACCGGCTGGTGTTGGGATTAGTACAGGACTGCCTGACCAACTACCAACAAGGTCATCTAACCTCAAAGAATCTGACAGACTTATCTAAGAACATCAGGACAATTCTGCAGCAGGTAAATGGTGGACAATCCACACAAAACCTATTCATAATATATTAATTGAGTAAAGGGTAATCAGGGCACTAAGCGGTACTGACAGTCAAGTCCGGGATGACTTCCCGTTAAGGCAAATTCCCCTTCGGTGGTGCACAGCCAAAGCACCAAGTCAATCAACAAACAATAGAAGAAGAAGCGGCACTCACCGAATTATTCCAGATGGTCTTTTATTCCGTAATTTTTTTTTATGCATTATGATAAAATGTATCAATTTGTATCATCTACACGTGCATCTCAATGAATTAGAATAACATCAAAACGTTAATTTATTTCAGTAATTCAATACAAAAAGCGAAACGCAAATATTATATAGAGTTATTACAAACAGAGTGATCTATTTCAAGTGTTTATTTATGTTAATGTTGATGATTATGGCTTACAGCCCATGAAAACCCAAAGGTCTCAGAATATTAAAGTATGTATTGAATTACTGAAATAAATTAACTTTTTGATAATATTCTAATTCATTGAGATCACCTGTATTTTTCATCTTATTCTCACTGTTTCAGTGTTGGAGAGTCCACACGATGAAAGATGGAACTTTATGAGACAAAGCATTTAATGTTCATGATGTAGATGATTGATCACTTGGGTCACTTGTCATTAATTCTTCAATATTTTTTTTTAAATCAGATAAATTTTTATTGATTAAACAGATTTCACACAGGATTACACAAATGCATCAAGACATGTCTCGTTTTCACATGAATAATTGAACTACAGTCCCAAACCCCACCCACCCTTTCCCCCCCCCTAACCCGCACCCTCCCGACAGCTAGCACATTACAAACAGCTCATGGTGTTATTTAGTGAAGTAATCGTCAATAAGGCCATATCAATTATCCCGCATTTCAGACAATTTGCTCACATCACGTTTAATGTCATAACTTTCTCCTCTCATCTGTAATTTATCCAGGGTAACCACATTTTTCAAACATCGCTATTTTTCCTCTTTTCCCATAGATACCTTTTCCATGTACAATAGGTTATCCACCTGCTTCACAAATTCCTCTCTGCTTGGGGGGACATCTCGTATCCAGAATTTTGCGATCAGTTTTCCTATGCTACAAAGAGCAATTTTGCAATCATTATTTTAAATGCATTTTCAACTTTCACCTCCTCCACATATCCCAACAAACAAACCACCGGTCAGTTTCAGGCAAAGTCCACCTAACCACGGACACGTGGACAAGCGCTTGTGGGCAGGGCCGGTACATCTCACTGATGGCACACTGGGTTTAATATTCTGGAAGCCGGGACCCAGTCTGAGCTTGGGACAGAACACGTCCTTCCGACACCAAGGATTGCAGGCCCTAAGTCAGTCAGTTTCACCCACAGTGTACAGCTCCGGAACATCATGCTCCTCAGCCTTCACCTCCTCCTCCACTTCATCCTCCACACCATCCAAGCTGGAAGGTCTGCAGCACTGCTTCGCTAAGCGGCAACAGGCTGTGCTGAAGCTAATATGCGTAGGTGACAAACCCCACAATGCTGAAGAGTTGTGGACAGCTCTGAAAAAGCAGGCATATCACTGGCTCACACCGCTGAACCTACAGCCAGGCATGGTTGTGTGTGACAATGGCCGGAACCATAGTGGCAGCTCTTAGGCGAGGAGAGCTGACACATGTTCCATGCGTTGCCCATGTGCTCAACTCGTGGTTCAGCGGTTTCTGAAATCCTACCTGGAGCTTTCGGATCTGCTTGTCAAAGTACACCGCCTGTGTGCCCATTTTGAAAGTCACCTACTGCTTCCGCCCCGACATTGTGCATCTACCACCCGATGGCGTCCTGAGCTTCTCTCACCGCTGGTGTTGGGATTAGTACAGGACTGCCTGACCAACTACCAACAAGGTCATCTAACCTCAAAGAATCTGACAGACTTATCTAAGAACATCAGGACAATTCTGCAGCAGGTAAATGGTGGACAATCCACACAAAACCTATTCATAATATATTAATTGAGTAAAGGGTAATCAGGGCACTAAGCGGTACTGACAGTCAAGTCCGGGATGACTTCCCGTTAAGGCAAATTCCCCTTCGGTGGTGCACAGCCAAAGCACCAAGTCAATCAACAAACAATAGAAGAAGAGGCGGCACTCACCGAATTATTCCAGATGGTCTTTTATTCCGTAATTTTTTTTTATGCATTATGATAAAATGTATCAATTTGTATCATCTACACGTGCATCTCAATGAATTAGAATAACATCAAAACGTTAATTTATTTCAGTAATTCAATACAAAAAGCGAAACGCAAATATTATATAGAGTTATTACAAACAGAGTGATCTATTTCAAGTGTTTATTTATGTTAATGTTGATGATTATGGCTTACAGCCCATGAAAACCCAAAGGTCTCAGAATATTAAAGTATGTATTGAATTACTGAAATAAATTAACTTTTTGATAATATTCTAATTCATTGAGATCACCTGTATTTTTCATCTTATTCTCACTGTTTCAGTGTTGGAGAGTCCACACGATGAAAGATGGAACTTTATGAGACAAAGCATTTAATGTTCATGATGTAGATGATTGATCATTTGGGTCACTTGTCATTAATTCTTCAATATTTGGCACAGTTGTTAATAGCAAACTCTGCAACCAAAGAGGTAAATGATCTATGGGGAAAAAAGACACCTGAGGACTAATAATACAGGATATCTCCCATAATAGGACTATAGTATATCTAGAGTATCTTTAGGGCATTTGCACAATTGGCGTTTTTTCAGCCTTTTTCTTTTATCTTTGGCAAAAATGCTGTGTTTAACAGTACCAGCTTAGTGATGAACAGGGGCGTAACTACAACAGGTGCAGGGGTTGCAATAGTACCCGCACCGTGGAGACTAGGGGGTCCCAAAAGTTCCTTTGGCTTATAGAAAAAAACTATTGCTATTAAAGATTTAAATAATTGGGGGCCCCGTTGGAGCTTTTGAATCAGGGCCCATGAGCTTCAAGTTACGCCACTGATGGTGAGATTGAAATCTCATTCACACGCTGTTTTTTTTTTTTTTTTTTTTTTTTTAATTAAATCTGCATTATGTCAATTCTTTAAGATATTTTGCAGCATTTTTCATCCATTCAAATAAATGAAAAATAAATATCAAAACACAGCAAAAATGCACATGTATGTAGTGTTTTTTCTGCCACCACTCTGGTTTTTGGGGTAGAAAAAAATGCTGCAAAAATACAATATGTGAACATATCCTTATCCTGGTTGTGTTCTAATTGGAAATAAAATAGAAGAGCCATCATAACTATGGAGATGTATTGAATTCTATGGAGTTTTCACTTTACATGTTGCTAGGCAACCTCTGAGCAGAGCTGCTTGAAGGCTCTATCACAAGATTCCATGATGACATCACAGCTATTATGACATCATAGATCAGTCTCTACTTATACAGGGCACACAGGATTCCAGTTGTCATTCTTGGTTCTATAGTGGGTGACTGACAATTCTTGCAGTTTATTCACTATGGCTGAAAATCTTCTAGACAATCTTCAGGTACATGCACTGCTGGGGATTCTTATCAACAATCGCCCTGACATTGTGCATCTACCACCCGATGGCGTCCTGAGCTTCTCTCACCGGCTGGTGTTGGGATTAGTACAGGACTGCCTGACCAACTACCAACAAGGTCATCTAACCTCAAAGAATCTGACAGACTTATCTAAGAACATCAGGACAATTCTGCAGCAGGTAAATGGTGGACAATCCACACAAAACCTATTCATAATATATTAATTGAGTAAAGGGTAATCAGGGCACTAAGCGGTACTGACAGTCAAGTGCGGGATGACTTCCCGTTAAGGCAAATTCCCCTTCGGTGGTGCACAGCCAAAGCACCAAGTCAATCAATAAACAATAGAAGAAGAGGCGGCACTCACCGAATTATTCCAGATGGTCTTGTAGTCCGTAATTTTTTTTTATGCATTATGATAAAATGTATCAATTTGTGTCATCTACAGGTGCATCTCAATGAATTAGAATAACATCAAAACGTTAATTTATTTCAGTAAATCAATACAAAAAGCGAAACGCAAATATTATATATAGAGTTATTACAAACAGAGTGATCTATTTCAAGTGTTTATTTCTGTTAATGTTGATGATTATGGCTTACAGCCCATGAAAACCCAAAGGTCTCAGAATATTAAAGTATGTATTGAATTAGTGAAATACATTAACTTTTTGATGATATTCTAATTCATTGAGATCACCTGTATTTTTCATCTTATTCTCACTGTTTCAGTGTTGGAGAGTCCACACGATGAAAGATGGAACTTTATGAGACAAAGCATTTAATGTTCATGATGTAGATGATTGATCACTTGGGTCACTTGTCATTAATTCTTCAATATTTTTTTTTAAATCAGATAAATTTTTATTGATTAAACAGATTTCACACAGGATTACACAAATGCATCAAGACATGTCTCGTTTTCACATGAATAATTGAACTACAGTCCCAAACCCCACCCTCCCTTTCCCCCCCCTAACCCCGCACCCTCCCGACAGCTAGCACATTACACAACAGCTCATGGTGTTATTTAGTGAAGTAATCGTCAATAAGGCATATCAATTATCCCGCATTTCAGAACAATTTGCTCACATCACAGTTTAATGTCATACTTTCTCCTCTCATCTGTAATTTATCCAGGGTAACCACATTTTCTCAAACATCGCTATTTTTCCTCTTTTCCCATAGATACCCTTTTCCATGTACAATAGGTTATCCACCTGCTTCACAAATTCCTCTCTGCTTGGGGGGACATCTCGTATCCAGAATTTTGCGATCAGTTTCCTTGCTACAAAGAGCAATTTTGCAATCATTATTTTAAATGCATTTTCAACTTTCACCTCCTCCACATATCCCAACAAACAAACCACCGGTTCTCTAGGTATTTCACACCCATACACTCTTTCTATTCGGTTGATGACTGCCGCCCAATACGTGGATAATCTTGGGCAGGACCACATCATATGGAAGATGCCCGCATTATCTCCCCTGCATCTCGGACATTCAGAATCAGTCCTCAGACCTGCCCGGTGCATAACCATTGGCGAGCGATACATTCTGTGCACCACGTAGAGATGCGAGAGTCTGGCTGATTCACATATAGACAACTTAGGTATGTATTCCAGTATACTAGTCCACCTATCATCCGGTATGTGTCCCATTTCCTCTTCCCATTTCGAACGTGCCTTTATAGGAAATGGAAGGAGGAATGTATGTATTAGATCTCTATATATACACGATATCACTCCAGTCGAGAGTCCCTCATGGCAAATATAATCTAAGACAATATCATCCTGTATTTGTAAGGTACTGGGCTCTCCCTGTTTACTGACAGCATGGTGCATCTGCAAATACTTAAGCCAACCCGAGTCTGGGAGTCCAAATTCCAATCTGATTTGTTGAAAGGTCTTTAATCCCTGTCTATTTATAATTTGATGCATGTATACAATGCCTCTATTTTCCCACTCCGTAAGTCGTCCCATTTTGATCAGTTCTGGAAGGTTCCCATTGTCCCATATGGGAGTGTATTTGGTCAAATTTGTCACTCCTCTCAGTTGTTTAATTTTGGTCCATACCTTATGTATAAGGTCAAATGTAGGGTATGTCTTTCCCAGTATTCCTACAGACCCGTCCTCAAGTCCATCTGTCAAAGGGGATCTACCAATTATTTTACCCAATATTTTCGTACCGTGGCTGTTCCTTGATTTACTTGCCCATCCCCTCAAGTGCTGACTTTGGGCTGCCAAAAAATAAATCCCAGCATGAGGTAACGCTAGTCCCCCATCATCTTTTGGCCTTTGCAATGTTTCTAGCCGAATCCTAGGCTGCCTTTTTCCCCAGATCAGTTCCCGGAATATGGCATTAATAGGCTTAAGTCTGCGTTGAGGGATCCACAGGGGCGAATTGTGCATAATATAAAGTAATTTGGGCATCAAGATCATCTTGATCAAGTTGACTCTCCCCACCACGGATAAACACAGCTTATTCCAGGCAGTAACCTTACGCCTCAGCACTGTCAGTAACGGGGCAAGGTTCAATTGCAAATAATCCGTGATGGGCAAAGAGACCCAAATGCCCAAATATTTAAACTGCTCCACCCTACTCAATCCTCCCGATTCCACTTCTTCTTCTGTATCTATCTCTTCTTTGTCTACTTTAAATAAACTTGACTTAGTCCAATTAATATTAAGTCCCGAGAGTACCCCAAAACCCTCAATGGTCTGCATGGCATGGCTCAATGATGCCCCACTATCCTCGAGAAACAGCAGAATGTCATCCGCGTATAACGCGACTTTTTCCTCATTTTCCCCGTATTTAAATCCCTTGATATCACTGGAGTTTCTTATGGTAGCAGCTAGTGGCTCCACCGCGATGGCAAACAGCAGGGGCGACAGCGGGCATCCCTGTCTGGTACCTCTTTGTAGGTCTATCTTTTTAGAGACGGCCCCATTGACTCTAATTTTGGCAGTAGGTTGGGCATACAAGAGTTTTATCCATGACGTAAATTGCGGACCAAATCCCATATACTGTAGCACCCTCCACAGGTACCTCCACTCCACACTGTCAAAGGCCTTGCGAGCGTCAAGCGATGCTATCGCTCTTCTACCCATATTGTCCGACGGCAGCTGCAGATTCAGAAATAATCTTCTTAAGTTAGTCGCAGTAGATCTATTAGGCATAAAGCCGGCCTGATCTGGGTGTATTAAGGTTGATATCACCTTTGTTAAAATTCTTCAATATTTAGCACAGTTGTTAATAGCAAACTCTGCAACCAAAGAGGTAAATGATCTATGGGGAAAAAAGACACCTGAGGACTAATAATACAGGATATCTCCCATAATAGGACTATAGTATATCTAGAGTATCTTTAGGGCATTTGCACAATTGGCGTTTTTTCAGCCTTTTTCTTTTATCTTTGGCAAAAATGCTGTGTTTAACAGTACCAGCTTAGTGATGAACAGGGGCGTAACTACAACAGGTGCAGGGGTTGCAATAGTACCCGCACCGTGGAGACTAGGGGGTCCCAAAAGTTCCTTTGGCTTATAGAAAAAAACTATTGATATTAAAGATTTAAATAATTAAGGCCCCTTTGGAGCTTTTGAATCAGGGCCCATGAGCTTCAAGTTACGCCACTGATCGTGAGATTGAAATCTCATTCACACGCTGGTTTTTTTTTTTTTAAATTAAATCTGCATAATGTCAATTCTTTAAGATATTTTGCAGCATTTTTCATCCATTCAAATAAATGAAAAATAAATATCAAAACACAGCAAAAATGCACATGTATGTAGTGTTTTTTCTGCCACCACTCTGCTTTTTGGGGTAGAAAAAAATGCTGCAAAAATACAATATGTGAACATATCCTTATCCTGGTTGTGTTCTAATTGGAAATAAAATAGAAGAGCCATCATAACTATGGAGATGTATTGAATTCTATGGAGTTTTCACTTTACATGTTGCTAGGCAACCTCTGAGCAGAGCTGCTTGAAGGCTCTATCACAAGATTCCATGATGACATCACAGCTATTATGACATCATAGATCAGTCTCTACTTATACAGGGCACACAGGATTCCAGTTGTCATTCTTGGTTCTATAGTGGGTGACTGACAATTCTTGCAGTTTATTCACTATGGCTGAAAATCTTCTAGACAATCTTCAGGTACATGCACTGCTGGGGATTCTTATCAACAATCGCCCCGACATTGTGCATCTACCACCCGATGGCGTCCTGAGCTTCTCTCACCGGCTGGTGTTGGGATTAGTACAGGACTGCCTGACCAACTACCAACAAGGTCATCTAACCTCAAAGAATCTGACAGACTTATCTAAGAACATCAGGACAATTCTGCAGCAGGTAAATGGTGGACAATCCACACAAAACCTATTCATAATATATTAATTGAGTAAAGGGTAATCAGGGCACTAAGCGGTACTGACAGTCAAGTCTGGGATGACTTCCCGTTAAGGCAAATTCCCCTTCGGTGGTGCACAGCCAAAGCACCAAGTCAATCAACAAACAATAGAAGAAGAGGCGGCACTCACCGAATTATTCCAGATGGTCTTTTATTCCGTAATTTTTTTTTATGCATTATGATAAAATGTATCAATTTGTGTCATCTACAGGTGCATCTCAATGAATTAGAATAACATCAAAACGTAAATTAATTTCAGTAATTCAATACAAAAAGCAAAACGCAAATATTATATAGAGTTATTACAAACAGAGTGATCTATTTCAAGTGTTTATTTCTGTTAATGTTGATGATTATGGCTTACAGCCCATGAAAACCCAAAGGTCTCACAATATTAAAGTATGTATTGAATTACTGAAATACATTAACTTTTTGATGATATTCTAATTCATTGAGATCACCTGTATTTTTCACCTTATTCTCACTGTTTCAGTGTTGGAGAGTCCACACGATGAAAGATGGAACTTTATGAGACAAAGCATTTAATGTTCATGATGTAGATGATTGATCATTTGGGTCACTTGTCATTAATTCTTCAATATTTGGCACAGTTGTTAATAGCAAACTCTGCAACCAAAGAGGTAAATGATCTATGGGGAAAAAAGACACCTGAGGACTAATAATACAGGATATCTCCCATAATAGGACTATAGTATATCTAGAGTATCTTTAGGGCATTTGCACAATTGGCGTTTTTTCAGCCTTTTTCTTTTATCTTTGGCAAAAATGCTGTGTTTAACAGTACCAGCTTAGTGAGTAAGGGGCGTAACTACAACAGGTGCAGGGGTTGCAATAGTACCCGCACCGTGGAGACTAGGGGGTCCCAAAAGTTCATTTAGCTTATAGAAAAAAACTATTGCTATTAAAGATTTAAATAATTGGGGGCCCCGTTGGAGCTTTTGAATCAGGGCCCATGAGCTTCAAGTTACGCCACTGATGGTGAGATTAAAATCTTATTCACACGCTGTTTTTTTTTTTTAAATTAAATCTGCATAATGTCAATTCTTTAAGATATTTTGCAGCATTTTTTTATCCATTCAAATAAATGAAAAATAAATATCAAAACACAGCAAAAATGCACATGTATGTAGTGTTTTTTCTGCCACCACTCTGGTTTTTGGGGTAGAAAAAAATGCTGCAAAAAAGGAGAATTTTGTGTACTCACCGTAAATTCCTTTTCTCTTAGCCTCTAATTGGGGGACACAGGACCGTGGGTGTTATGCTGCTGTCCACTAGGAGGCGACACTAAGCAGAATCTGCAAAAGAGTTAAGTGGCTCCTCCTCTACAGCATATACAGCCTAGAGCAGGAAGTGCTTCTCCAGTTTTGTGCTAAAGCAGTAGGAGAATTAACAGAAGAAAGACAAGAATCACAGTAAAATAAGGCCTGTTAAGTAAACAGGCAGCCACATAATAACAGTAAGGTAAAACGTGTAACCGAACAGGCAACTACGTAATAACAGTATAAGCAGGCCTGTAAAATAAACAGGCAACTATATAACCTCTCAGGAGTAAGATGAGAACCTAGTTACGGCCCGAAACGGGCAACAGGGTGGGTGCTGTGTCCCCCAATTAGAGGCTAAGAGAAAAGGAATTTACGGTGAGTACACAAAATTCTCCCTTTCTCCTTCGCCTCATTGGGGGACACAGGACCGTGGGACGTCCTAAAGCAGTCCCTGGGTGGGAACAGCAATGGAAAATCACTACTGATAAAAATAACAATGCACCTACAGGTGGGCTACTGCCGCCTGGAGGGTACGGTGTCCCAGACTGCATTTGCCGAGGACTGAGAGCACTAAAGCGCTTGGTAAGCCTGTGCATGCTGACCGCGTGACTACCTTACACACTTGTTGTGCTAACTCCTGGTGCCTAATAGCTCAGAAGCCCAGTAGGTTTCGGTGGTCATAGTAGAATGTGCTGTGCCCGCAGCCGGAAAGGATACAGCACCATGGAAGAATGGTTTTGTATAAATATATAATAAGTATAAGAATAATAACATTAATGATATATGTATGAATTTTTTTTTTTTTTTTTTTTTTTATAATAATGTAATAAGCACCCTGGAAGGTGGATTTAAGCCATCTGATCAAAGTATCTGTAGAGCCCGGCCTGCCTGCTGCGTTATCCTTCTGGGAGAAGAAAAAGAGGTTTCTAAAGAAAACTGTTCTGGGCGAGGATATGTGCAGGGCTCTGACGGAGCTCTAGAAACGTCGAGCCTTCTAGCCCGATGAACTGGCGGGACTTAGCGCCGTCAGAAATATATATTCAGGTAGGCGGACAAAAAGGACACCCCCAACTTGGGAAAAAACCCAACTGGACGTAGGACAACCTTGTCTGGGTGGAAGACCAGAAAAAAAGGTGATTTACATGAAAACGCTGCAAATTTAAGACTCTGCGGAGAGAGGTAATTGCCATCCAAAAAACAACTCCCTGTGTGAGAAGACGAAGGGAATTTTCATTCATGGCTTAAAATGTGGGTAGCGTACAGCCGTGAGAACGAGGGTCAGGACCCACGGTTCTAGTGGACTTTGATTGGGCGGAACAGGTCGGCAAAAACTCCTTGAAGGATGTTACTTGAGGCCTGGCAGCAAGACGTTGTTGAGAGAGAATGAAAAGGGTTGAAACTTGTCCTTTGAAAGGACATAAGGACAGTCGTGAGTGTAGATCCGATTGGATGGAATTGGGAACCCTTGGGAAGGAACAGTGCTAAGGTGAAAAAAAAAAAACCACGAGAAGAAAGGAAAAAGATTTTCCATATTGATGGGATATCTCTTCTGAAACCGGTGTCCGTGCTCGGATTGAGGTCGCGACACCATTCTGTGAACACCCGGGCCTCCAGGGTCACATCGTCGAATTTAGAGTCGATGAATCATGATGGTAAGATGGCCTTGAGGGGGCAGGTCTGGACGATCCAGTAGGTGTCATGGCACGTCTACTATGAAGTGGACGAGATCGGCATACCAATCGCGCTTGGGCCAGTGTGTGGCCACAAGAATGAGTTGCTGACAGTCCAGTTTGAATATCTTCACTAACTTGGGATAGTGGAAACCTGGAGCAAATGTAGTGGAGTTGGAATTGGGTCCAGTCCAGGACCAGTCAGTCCGCCATCCATGACTGTGGGTCGTGGGACCCGGCTATGAAGCTAGGAACCTTGGCAATGAGGTGTGACACCATTACGGATACTTCAGGAGTTCTCCAGTGATGTCAGCTTTGTTTGAAGACATCTGGATGTAGGAACCCTAATCTGAGGTAATTTCTCGGCGACGGAGGAACTGTTTTTCCTAATCATCTACAAGCGGTAGAGTAACAGCCGATAGTACTGAGTTCGTGAATTCCGCCCGCCTAGTGAAGAATGTGGTAAACTTCCTTCATTGCCTGGGAACTGCGGGATTCGCTCTAGTGAATCGACATATGCCACAGCCGTGGCATCATCAGCCTGCCTTCTAAAATTGGCGGGCAGCCAGAAGAAGAGATAAAATCTTCAGTGTTGGGAATCTCGCCCAAATCTCTGAAAGGATGATGGGTATTGCTGACCCGATCAGGACCAATCGTTCCGAGTGTTGAGATGGAGGTACAGCGCACCTCATTCTGTCTGATTCATGTCGGTGAGTAGTACCTTTCAACTTGGTAGAAGAAAATACTTCCCCTGCGTACTAGTGAGTGGCTGAGTCACCGCAGGAGATACTACATGGCTGGTACTGGAAGATGACACCTCCTGATAACAGATCGTATCATCTTATCTCATGACGTGAGCATGGATAACTGGGGAGGCCTGAGGAGCAGGTGCATCAGAGTAATGGCTACCTGTGCTGCAACCGTCCTGCCTCTGACCGTCATGTCAGCTCTGAAAGGCCTGAGTTGAAGGAGAGTGCGGACTTCTAGTTGGAGTGCCCATGCCTATTCTCGGAGAAGTCTGACTATGGAAGTATTGAACCGCCTTCCGAAAATACTAGAGACTGCAGTGAAAACTGGTGTAGACTTGTGGAGGATGACCAGCCAAACAAGTCTTAATAAAGTGTTCACCGTAATAGAAACGCTGCGTTCTTAATTTCTGAAGGTCATGCGTTGATGGGTAAATTGTCCAGGCATGGAAGATTGACCACGTCCCTGGAACGCAGGAAAACCAGGCGACTGCCGTAACCTCTGTGACCTCTTCAGGAACTGTAACAAGCGTGGACGGAGGCGCCACAATTAGGATGGTCCTTGCAAAATGTAAAAATGATAAGTGGCTGCAAGGGAAAACATGCAGATATACATCCTGTATATCTAAGGGTACAAGGTATTCTCCGTGTTCCTGGAAAATTATTATGGAGCGGAGAGAATCTGTGCGGAAAAATCTGTCCCAGGCATTTTGTCTAGCTGTTTCAGTCCAGCACAGGACGTACCGCACGTATTTGGTAGGGACTACAAGGAAATTGGAATAGAATGTTTAAGCACGCTCTGCGTGTAGCACCGACATATGACTCCCTCAATTAAGGGGCCCGTGATGTGAGTTTGGATGGTCGTTTGCGATCGCTACATGTGCGTTGATCGAGTTTGTGTCCATCTAGACGATGATCCGCTAAATTAATTCCCAAAAGGTTGGAATCTGGATTGCTGACGGCGAGTGAGACACCGTCTGGTGCAGTGTTCTGTTCAGCAGGACTGTGTCCCTAGGGGGAACCGTGTTTCAGATAGGGTACCGCACGAAATATGCCATGGAGTCCCAACTAACAAAACTCCCTCATGGTAAATGGGGTGCTGAGGGTCCCATGGGTACGGTCTTGCGTCCTGTGAGACACAGTTTAATGTTCGAAGTATCGAGCTTTCCTAAATATGTTGTCCTGGTGTCCTACCAGAGATGCATAAAGGTCCGAGTCTGTGTTTGAATTGCGAAAAACCATCAGACGTCAGAGCCATCATCCTGCTGCATGCCAGTTTCCCATAAACTGCGACACAGCTGCAGACGGAATGACTGTCTATTTAGATGTAGCATTATATGCTCTGACAGGTACTGGCATCAGGGCTGACACGGTGTAAGGAAAAACCAGACCGTGCCTTATTAGTGTGTCACCCGCACTAGGCAGAGGAACTCTGCTCACTGGTTGAGTGTCATAAGAGGGACACCTCCGATGTGTTATGACCATAGGCGAAGTCGTGTCACTGCGACGACACAATAAACACATTACGTCCATAGTGCATCCAGTGGATCACGTCTCCCCTGTGCGTACTTGAGAATAATCTGACGCCTGTTTTCTTCACTGACATTATGTATAGCTGTTGAAAATAAGGTTAACAGCAGCACAGAGTATGTCAGGAGAGCTCTGTTAGGGGCTGCACACTCATTGAGGACAGCGTCGTGCAGCATTTTATGAAGTTAAAAATTTACAATAAAATTGACTTCGCAGCAGCACAGAGTATTTCAGGACAGAAATATGTCGGTCTGCCCACTGTCCGTCTATGAAATCCAGAGGGAGGAGAGAATGTAGCAGGGAAAAACCCTGCCGGCTTTCCTGCCTACGTAGATTGTGACACATGGCATAGCCTGTAACACATGGTGTACAGGGAGAGGAGAAGCTGCAGAAAGGAATATATCCCTGTTGGCTCTCCAGTATATGCTCACATAGTCTGTCACCTGGTGTACAGGGAGAGGAGAAGCTGCAGAAGGGAATATCCCTGCTGGCTCTCCTGCATATGCCCCCACAGGCTGTCACTCTGATGTATAGGGGGAGGAGAGCTGCAGCAGGGAAAATATATCCCTGCTGGCTCTCCTGTATATGCCCCACAGCCTGTCATGTTATATGCCCCCACAGCCTGCCGCACTGTATATGTGCACTCTGCCCCACAGTGTGTTTGTGCCCCAGGGCTTTATAATGGCGCCCAGGCATTTGGCGCCGTCAGCAGGGGAAAGAGGGGGCGGCAACCTGAATGGGCGCGCAGAACAAGCGCCCAGAGGGACATCCCGCCCCTCTCTGTGGAGCCCAGCGTCATTTGACGCTATCCGGAGGGCGGGAGGTGGGCGGGCATAGGCGGCGCCTTCCACGCTAGGCCCGAAGCCGGGACCTAGCGTGATTTGCGGACCCGCAAATAGTGGGGGGGTCGGCGCGGAGGTCCGCAAATCTTCTGGAAACCGCAGGGATGGCCGCGAGGGGGGCCATAGCGGATCACTATTGCACAGGTACCTTGCTGCCTGCACTTGCAGAGGCAGCGCAGGGGGAGCTGGGCACCTCTTCCTCTGCCATGTGCTGTGGGAGCAGTGCAGGAGGGGGGGACTGGTAGACACCTATGTCCCAACTATGCATGAGCAGTGCAGGGCTGAGCAGGGGCTGGATGGACCCAGACCCCACCGGGATCCTGGCACATTCGGTACTGGTCCCAGCAGGATATGCAGCTGCACTGCTGGTACCTGTAGTGCCACAGCCTAATGGCCCATAGTGATTAGGGGGTCATCGCATGCTCTTTGGCGTCTCATCTCCTTGTCAGCCTGCGCTCTTGCAGGCAGCCATTCAGGATCCCAGCCCAGAATACAGCATGTGCTGCTGGTAGCTGCGGTGCCACAACCTAATGACCCAAAAGGTGATTAGGGGGTCGTCTCATGCTCCTTGTCAGCCTGCGCTCTTGCAGGCAGCCATTCAGGATCCCAGCCCAGAATGCAGCATGTGCTGCTGATACCTGTGGTGCCTCAGCCTAAGCACCCAGAGGGTGATTAGGGGGACGTCATCTGTAGGTAGTCCAGCTCTGGCTTCAACTCAGGACCCCGAGGGAGTGAGGAAGGTGGATGTTATGCTGGGCTGTCTCAACTTTAACCCAGCAACCCAACAGTGGGAGGCCGAGAAAGGAGTACGGCATATGTAACGATTCTCAACTTCAACCCAGCGCCCAAACAGTGGGTGGCCGAGGAAGGAGCATGCCGGGGGTCACACCGGACCCACTTTTCATCATTGGAAGAAAAAAAATGAAAAAAATAGAGAGTAAAAATGGTCGTGTGCCTCCTTCGACACTAAGCAAAAACTGGAGAAGCACTTCCTGCTCTAGGCTGTATATGCTGTAGAGGAGGAGCCACTTAACTCTTTTGCAGATTCTGCTTAGTGTCGCCTCCTAGTGGACAGCAGCATAACACCCACGGTCCTGTGTCCCCCAATGAGGCGAAGGAGAAATACAATATGTGAACATATCCTTATCCTGGTTGTGTTCTAATTGGAAATAAAATAGAAGAGCCATCATAACTATGGAGATGTATTGAATTCTATGGAGTTTTCACTTTACATGTTGCTAGGCAACCTGTACAGTGAGAACCTCATTATACACCCTCTGATGAATCCAGCCTGGTGCATTATGGGGGTTGATCACGTGTTCAGCCGGGCTCCATCACATGCGCAGTGAGTATATTGAAGCCGGGTCAAACACATAATCAGCCCCCATAATGCACCGGGCCGGATATGAAGAAATACATTACCAGAACCCTCATCAGTGCAGAAAGACAGCATCAAAACCCTCCTCAGTACAGAAATACATCTATATAACCCCCATCAAAACAGAAGCACTATGTCAAAACCGTCATCAATACATCAATACATCACCAGACCCACCAAAGGTACAGAAATACATAAATAGAACCTTCATCAGTAACACAAATCATCATCACAACCACCATCAGTACTTTCTAAAACAATTGTAATGTCAGGTCAGACCCATACACATTTGTACTGCATGAACCTACAACTTCTACTACATCATTAGCAATGGTAAGGAGTACTGGGAGTTGTTGTTACCAGCTGTCAATAAAAGTATACAGGAACCACAGTACTTATGACAATTAGTCATTATCACAATAATCATTTACATCCAGGTACCTTATAGATGACCTTGTCTCTGATCGGGGTCGTCTTTTTCTTTTCTTCATCTTGTCCAGGCACCGTGATGACTTTTCCCATCCGCAGTTCATCTCTGCAGACGTCCATCTTCTCCGATCCTCTGCAGCACATCCTGGCACGATACCCTTAAAAATAGCAGAATTGTCAAAATTCTCCTAAGTAAAAATATCTGCCCTACACTGTGCCCCAGAACAAATAATTGCTCCTCCTCACTGTTCCCTGCACATAATATGATTTAGGCTAGGGTCACATCTACGTTTTTAGTTTTAAAACCTGATCCGGTTTTGAGCTTTCAAAAAGCTCAAAACCGGATCAAGAAACGCTCCTCATAGGAGCCAATGCTAAAAACTGGATTGCTTCACAAGCAATCCGGTTTCCGTCTCCGGCTCTGCAGCCTGCGTGAAAAATCATGCAGGCTGCAGTTTTCGGAGCGGTTTAAGCATCCGCAGTCCAGTAACCGGATTGCTCAGGATGTGTAATCCTGAGCTGCTGCAGGGATGAGCAAACGGTTCTCTGTCTATTAACCTTTGTCAGGCTGCATAATTTTACAACCTTAACAGGCTGCATAGGTACAATTGTACCGTCATATATACCTTCACTGTGGGAAAACTTTACGTGGTTTCAGAAACTAAAGTTCATTCAGCTACAAATGTTATGCTGATATCTATTGGCCAGTGTTGTTACTGCTCACTTATGTTGCTGTCAATTAAGTTAATTCAAACTGGTAGTGGCTTCTACTTCTCTTCCTGCCTCCCTCTTCTCATTAGCCATTTTGCTGTTCATCTCATTGCTGTGAGCACACACATTTCATCTATCATCTATGCACATGACGGGAGAAGTTGAAGAGACACTAGCAGCCAAGCCAGAGATAATAAAATACTACAACAAAACAAAAGGTGGCGTTGATGTTATGGATAAAATGTTGGGAGAGTACACTGTGAAACGACGAACATTACGTTGGCCTCTGGCATTTTTCTACAATATGATTGACGTCACTGGGTTAGCATCCTACATCATCTACAGAGAACACAATCCAAGCTTCAGGGCAAAGGATGAACGAAGAACGTTCCTGAAAGATCTCGCAAATCAGCTGTGTATGCCTGCAATTGAAGATCGTAGTACAAACCGAATGATGATGAGAAACCATTTTCTTCGAGGTGCAGTAGAAATGGTGCTTGGACGATGCATTATGGTAGCATCGAAAGCAGCAGCTGACCCTCAAATACCTCATGGTAGTCGTGGACCCTCCCCTGTTGTTGGTAGTTGCTATGTCTGCCGAGACCTGAAGCGAAAACAACGTAAGACTAGAAAGTCTTGTGTGGTTTGTGTGAAACCCATTTGCGATGAACACTCGGTAGCAAAGCCAACATGCATTACTTGCGAAGAAAATCAATAAAAAAAGTTTCTTACATTTTCTTTTATAATGTAAATTAACAGTTTTTTTACTTGTTTAGAATAGTTAAATAGCGTTATCATTAAAAAAAAATGTATGCTTTTTCCCTTGCATTATCTTCATTCAAAATATATGAGGTACATTTGTACCTATGCAGCTTGTTATGGATGCAAAAAGATCTCGACCCCTTATCTCGGAAGCGGGTGGAGATATTTTATTGAAATTTGGCCAATATATTCTGGACCAAAAATGTAGAGATGTCATGAAATTTCAGCCATCTACGTCTTTTCGAAAAAAAGTTATTGCAATTTTAAAACGGAATAGTTACAATTGTACCTATTCAGCCGGATAAGGGTTAAATCGATAAATTTAATAAATAAACGATTGATTAATGTCTCTAGGGGGGGACTTAGTCCCCCTAGAGACCGTACACCCACTCAGGTGGACTTATCCTGCAATGTACAAATGCGCCGTGCTCCTCATAGCTCCGCGCATGACCCCCCAAACTCCCCCCCCACCCCGTATCTATATACCTGTCCCTGCACCCCTCTTTTCTAGCTGTCCCTTTTGCTGAATAAAACTAAGTATTAAAGTAGAGAATCCAGCTTATATTTACGTGTTGTGCCATTTTCAGTTTGTAGCCATAGGCGGGGCTGTGTGCTGCTGCCTCCACCCACTTATTAATTATGCACGCCCCCTCTGGCCTTGCTTCAGTGTTGAGAGGCAGGCCGTGTCATGAAATGGGCGGGGCTAAAATTGTGTCAAACATGTAGCCCCACCCCTTTCAAGACGCCCCTTTTATACTCCAGAGCTGCACTCACTATTCTGCTGGTGCAGTCACTGTGTACATACATCACATTACTGATCCTGAGTTATCTCCTGTATTATACTCCAGAGCTGCACTCACTATACTGCTGGTGATCTTTATTTACAGATCTTGCTCCCTTTCTCTTGATTCTTACTTGGAGTCCTGAGCTTTGGTTGACCGTTGTTTTTTGGGTGCCCCCTTCTTCCTCCTGAACCCCCCCCTCCCCCGGTACGGGGGCGACAGCTGTGGATTTCTTGGGAAAGCTAGGCTGCTGTGATCCTGGTGTAAGGGATGTTGTATCTACCTCATCTCCAGTGCCACCCTGCTCTTCTGTGTCCTCCTCTATGGCTGGATGTAGAACAAAGTGTAGACTTTCCCTACTAATATATTTTATAAATATATAATACAGTAAGTAAAACATAAATGTATATGTAATTACTATATCTGGCCACTAGAGGGAGGGTGCTGTTCATTTACAGTCAGTCAGACGTGTAATTACAATATTTGAGCACTAGATGACAGTTTATGTATAATCAGCCAGACTTGTAATTACTATGTATGACCACAAGAGGACGATGTTCATTTACAATCAGCCAGACGTGTCATTGCAAAATCTGATCACGAGATGGCACTGTTCATATCCCTACTAATAAATGTTTCAAATGTATAAAACAGTAAGAAAAACATAAATGTATAGGTAATTACTATATCTGACCACTAGAGGGTGCTGTTCTTGTACAATTAGCCAGACTTGTAATTATTATGTATGACCACTAGAGGGTGATGTTCATTTACAATCCGCCAGACGTGTACCGTATATACTCGTGTATAAGTCGACCCGTGTATTAGCCGACCCCCCTACTTTTGCCCCAAAACCTGGGAAAACCTATTGACTCGTGTATAAGCCGAGGGTGGACCCCAGCACAAGTATACAGCCCCCAGCAGTGTGGTATAGAGCAGCCTCCCCAGTGGTAGTATACAGCAGCAGCCCCAGTGGTATATACAGCAGCAGCCCCAGTGGTAGTATACAGCAGCCCCAGAGGTATATACAGCAGCCTCCCCAGTGGTAGTATACAGCAGCAGCCCCAGTGGTATATACAGCAGCAGCCCCAGTGGTAGTATACAGCAGCCCCAGAGGTATATACATCAGCCCCAGTGGTAGTATACAGCAGCAGCCCCAGTGGTATATACAGCAGCAGCCCCAGTGGTAGTATATAGCAGCCCCAGAGGTATATACAGCAGCCTCCCCAGTGATACTATATAGCAGCAGCCCCAGTGATAGTATACAGCAGCCCCAGAGGTATATACAGCAGCCCCAGTGTATAAAAAAAAAAGAGAAACTCATTGACAAAATGTTCTGTCTCCATCTCATCACAGCAGCCCCAGTGGTAGTATACAGCAGCAGCCCCAGTGGTATATACAGCAGCAGCCCCAGTGGTAGTATACAGCAGCCCCAGAGGTATATACAGCAGCCCCAGTGGTAGTATACAGCAGCCCCAGTGGTATATGCAGCAGCAGCCCCAGTGGTAGTATACAGCAGCCCCAGAGGTATATACAGCAGCCCCAGTTTATAAAAGAAAAGAGAAACTCATTGACAAAATGTTCTGTCTCCATCTCTTCAATGTTTAGTGGAGGTCACTCTGTGTGTGTTGTGGGGAAGGGTGGGGGCGCTGTTTTTTTTGTGGTGACCACAATATATTTTTTTACTAGTTTGATGACTTACTACATACAACATATTGATTAGCTTCCTTATGCATTGTTCTGTGGAGTTGTGGTGCAAACAAAAACTTCACAATTCTAGCAGTTAAGACTTTTTTTTCTATTTTAATAGTCATAACAAATCATGTTAATTTTAGGACTTAAGGTACCGTCACACACAAGTATATCGTTAACGATATCGTTGAAACGTCACGGATTTGTGATCGTTCAAACAATATCGCTCGGGCGTCGTTGCGTCCAAACGAACGATATAGGAAGGAAAGATCGTTGGATCGTTCCTCACAAAAATGATATCCTGACCTCAAAGCTATCGTTCATCGTCCAATTAACATTCTGTGAAGAAGCAACATCGTTCAGTGTGACACCTTTTTGAACGACATCGTTCATAATTCTCCTATTCCTCCTGCTTTGTTAAATTGTTCAAACGATCATCTCTACATCGCTGGCGCGTTGCCAAATGTCAGATCGTTAACGATATCGTTACATGTGACAACACACTAACGATCTTGAAACGATCGCAGTCACGTGACCGCACTAACGATACCATTAAGGATATCCTTGTGTCTGACGGTACCTTTAAACATATCTGACTTCTGCACACATCTATAAAACACTTTTCTTTTTTATTGCTCCCTTATTGTCAGTGGCGTAACTAGAGTCTGATGAGCCACGGTGCGAAATTTAGACCTGCCCCCCCACCTCTCACACTCTGCACGTACATACGTTGGTCAGATGTATGGGCCCCGTGTATATATGTCCCTTATCCTGGTATATATGGTCTTCCCCTCCCACCACCATAGTCCTCCAATTATTATAATGCATCCCCATATTCCTCCATATATGACAATGTAAGGGAGGCGGGGCCTGCAGCTCCATGTAAGGCGCACTCTACAGGACCTCCTGTGCTTACATGAAAGCAAATGGGTTTTAAGCCTTTATTAAGGCTTACTATCCCAAAACAAGCTACTGGACCGATTTATGAGCTAAAAGAGCACCCTTTGAACCATCCTTGAGCCTTCCTGGCTCTAGCTGAAACCCGGGGCTGAGAGGAGAAGACAGCCAACTCACCCCTCCGAGGTAGCCATTACCACGAGAGGAGTCGGTGTGGTGCTCTCAACTAGGACTACTCTGCACTATTTGGGAGTCTGACTAGACTGCACATAGAAGACTGCTGCCTCCTGAGTGCTGCTCCTGCACATTGGAGCGTAGGAAAGCCTGCCCCGCCGCCATCGCCGCCTCCCCAGATAAGGTGAGCTCTTTGCAGGCTGCCTCCTGCTCCCTCCCTCATCGGAACACAGGACGGCCGCTTTTGCCGCCATCACCACTTCCCCAACTGAGGTGGGCCCCTCGCAAGCTGCCTCCTGCTCCCTCCATAGCTGGAGCACAAGAAAGCTGCTCCCGCTGCTAGCACTGTCCCTCCAGCTGGGCTGAGTTCTCTGCGGGCTGTTACCTGCCTCCTCCCGCGCCGGAGCGCAGGGCAGCTGCTCCGCCGCTATCGCTGTCCCTCCGGCCGGGCTCTCTGCGGGCTGCTTCCTGCCTCCTCCTGCGCCGGAGCACAGGAAAGCCACTCCCGCCGCCATCGCCGCTGAGTTGAGTTCCCTGAGGGCTCCTTCCCACTTCCTCCCCCACTGGAGTGGAGGTCAGCTGCCCCCGCAGATACTACGGCTGACACAGATCTTCACATTTACAGGTGAGCTGCCTCTGCCTTGTGGCTCCCGCACGGCAGGGTGCGGAGCGGTCTGACTGGCCGCCATTGTTGCTCTTCCCGCCAACTGCCTCCCCTGCAGCCTTCCTGCGATCTTAAGGCAATGAACACGGGCATTTAACCCTGAAACCTGTAATCACTCAATAACTATCTAACTCCTGGGTGTAAAAGGCTGCTGGGGAGCTATAGGGAAGCTGCTGGACTTGGGCACACTGCTGGCCCTAGGTAGAGGTGAGGGCGCCATTATTCCTTGTCCTAGCTGCAGAGACCCTTACTGATACCAGTTTATGGAGGCACACTCCTAAAAAGCAATATCCCTCAAAAGCTATAAATTGTGACTCTTGATCTCCACTTAGAGACTCATAGGCTTGAGAGGACCTGTGGATAAGGAGAGGGGAGGAAAGCTTCAAAATAACATTAAACTCACATAAAAGGGTTGTCTCCCTCTGCCATCTACTGGTCACCCAGATTTATGCCAAAGTCTGATCTATCATTCAACCATAGTACTTCCAAAGGTGAAATAGTGGAGGAGAGAGGGGGATTTGACCTGGGACCCAGCTTCCAACAACTCCCTACTGTGATCTCATAGGTCCTCTAGACTCCCCTGCTGAAACTTTAAGTTAAACCAATCCAAGTTAATTTGTTGACTCTTTTGGAGGGCTGCTTTGGCGGACGTCCCTGTCCTAGTCTGAATTATCATCGATACCTGAGTTCTGCTACTTACATCTGGCAACTTCTCAAGAAGAGCTTCAATCAAGCAGGGCCGGCGGGTCTGCAGAGCGCCCGAGCTTCGTAGACAACGAATCTGATCTACCATCAACACTAGAGCTCTGCTGTACTCATCGGGCAAGATCTGAAGTAGAAGCACTTCAATCAAGCGAGGCCGGCAGGCCTACAACGCACCCGAGCTTCGCAGACAACGGAGTAAAGCGGGTACCTTTGCTCGCTGCTCTCCTTTCCTCCTTTCTGCCCTGTTGCTCCGTTTTCCTCTGTCCAGAGGCCTCTGGCTCTCTACCTCCACTTCTGACCTCTAGCTCTTTTACCCCTTACTTTTCCTCTACATTTTCTATCACTTTATGATTTCAACTATACCGACCTATAATTGACAACTTTAATAGTATTGCACTACTCGCTGCTTTAATACTTTGTGTTTCTCATACCTGAGTATCTCCCATATATATAACGTATGTAAAATCCCTTTCTGACTGGGATCTGTGCACTCTGAACTCGGCTTGAAATAGCACGCTAAGTGTATATCTCGTAGGTCGAAGGGTTATAAGGAGGTATTTAGAAAATAATTCTGCTCAAATACTGGATCTCAGGCATATTTATAGAGACCCCATATCTCTTGAAGAGACCATGCCATCAAAAGCAAAATCTAATAATATCTCAAAATCTAGTAACCCTGACATTATAACTGATAACGAAAAAAACAAGTCAATAATAAAGCCACACTATCCTCAATAGAGATGAACAAACAGGAGGTAGAGGTAAATAGTAGTAGCGACAATGCACCTCAAACTGATAACACAAGCTCTTCCCTTGATGACGAAATGTCCTATGAAAATTCTTTAACAACCACCAAAAGAAAGCAAACGGACTCTCCACTCATGTCCAAAACATACCAAAGACCCTCTGAAGATTCAAATGAGGAAGGGGATAACTCACTTAGAAGCCCTTTAAGACAGAGGTTGGGAAAGGAGACATCTCCTGAACTCATGTGGCCTCATTCAAATGCAAGCCAGGTCCTAGATAGAGACTTCTTTTTAGAGCTCTTCTCTTCGTCGTTCTCGTCCTTCAAACAATCCCTCAAAGAGGATTTGGAGGAACAGTTTGATGAAATGAAGTTCGCTCTGGCTTCTATTGTCACAAGAACGGAGCATACAGAGAGGGAAGTCAGAGATTTGAAAGAGGAAAGTAAAAAACTAAAACTAGATCAGGAGAAGATGAGGGGAGAGATTAAATTCCTAAAAGACAAGGTATAATAAAGATAAAGGAGACAACTCGAGGCGCAATAGTGCCCTATCAATATGGCACGGATTTTACACACAGGTCACAATGATGGTGCACTCACCTTTTCTAGTTGTGTGCACCCACAACTAGTTTGAATCGCATGTAGTAAACAAAGCTGCTGCAGGACTTCCACCTCCACGTAACACGTGTAAGAATATCTGGATCCAGGGATGGTGTATCAACAGTCTGCGCTGCTTTGAAATAATCACTCAAAGTGTCTTGGATGAAAGACCTCACTTTTTACTTTATTTTGCCTACGCGTTTCAATGCTACTCCCAGCATCGTCATCAGGGCATTACATTTGTCATACAAACTCATCTTATATATCAAAGAAACCGGATGTATCATCAAATAGGACGTCACTGATGACTAAGACACAGCATCATCAATGATGGGCGGTGCAACCCATCCTTTGAAAAAAATAGAATATCACCTAGTCCATTTTGATCACTAATCCATTACCATTGATGTATGCCCAGAAACAGGGTCTGAGAGCTAGAAGCATAATTAACAATCTTCAAACCTTTTTATTTGTAAAATACAAAGTAATAAAAAATATATATATGTATATGCTAAAAGAATAGGAGCTTACTAAAAAAAATATTAACATATCCATATACTCTGAATAGAACTCAGTTTAGATGTATGTATCATCACTCTATACACAAGAGGTAGTGTTGATCAGTCTGAAGCTCCACCGCATCAATCCCGACTAGAGGAAAACATTTTTTTTACTTGGAATTGTAATTATTTGAAATAAATAAATAAATTTTTTTGGAAAGAATTAAGAATAAATTATGATATAAAAATAAAGAATTAGTGTAAGTGAAAAAGAGGAAAAAATACATATAGTTTTTATATTTTTAAGAACAAGCAATTAATGTGCTTATGTTGTGATTATTTTAATGTGTCTCTGAAGTGTTGACAAACAAATGAGTGATCAAATGGACCATGTGAATCTTACAAGCCTATAGTGAAAAACAACAAAAATTCAGTGGATCAAAAACCATAAACTGTCATCTGTCATATTCATTTAAAACAATCTTACTATGTGACAGAGTTAAATGTAAATATATAAAATCTAAAAATATGAATTACCGTATATACTCGCGTATAAGCCGAGTTTTTCAGCCCAAAAATTGGGCTGAAAAGTGCCCCCCTCGGCTTATACGCGAGTCAATACGGCCCCCTAAAAAGTTTTGCGCCCCCACCTCCCTTTCTGGGCCCCCCCGCATGCAGCGCTGCGCATATACATTACCTGTCTAGCAGCTGTCACCCTCCGATGGCTGATCGCGGCTCCCGGCTCCGGGCTCCATCTTCCTCTCTGTCTTCCTGATTGTCAGGTGACCGGCTGGCGTCGCGATGACGTCATCGCGCTGCGCCCCGGTCACACAGCAGGAAGACAGCGAGGAAGATGGAGCCCGGAGCCGGGAGCCGCGATCCGCCACCGGAGGGTGACAGCTGCTAGACAGGTAATGTATGAGCGCAGTGCTGCATGCGGGGGGGCCCAGAAAGTGAGGTGGGGGCGCCAAATTATGAGGGGGGCCCTGCTGGGGCCCTGTATACTACCACTGGGGCTATATACTACCACTGGGGCTGTATACTACCACTGGGGCTGTATACTACCACTGGGGCTGTGTGTATACTACCACTGGGGCTATATACTACCACTGGGGCTGTATACTACCACTGGGGCAGAATATACCACTGGGGCTGCTGTATACTACCACTGGGGCTGTGTGTATACTACCACTGGGGCTATATACTACCACTGGGGCTGTATACTACCACTGGGGCAGAATATACCACTGGGGCTGCTGTATACTACCACTGGGGCTGTATACTACCACTGGGGTTGTATACTACCACTGGGGCTGTATGTATACTACCACTGGGGCTATATACTACCACTGGGGCTGTATACTACCACTGGGGCTGAATATACCACTGGGGCTGCTGTATACTACCACTGGGGCTGTATACTACCACTGGGGCTGTATACTACTACTGGGGCTGCTGTATACTACCACTGGGGCTGTATACTACCACTGGGGCTGTATATACTACTGGGGCTGCGTGTATACTACCACTGGGGCTGTATATACCACTGGGGCTGCTGTATACTACCACTGGGGCTGAATATACCACTGGGGCTGCTGTATACTACCACTGGGGCTGTATACTACTACTGGGGCTGCTGTATACTACCACTGGGGCTGTATACTACCACTGGGGCTGTATACTACCACTGGGGCTGTATATACCACTGGGGCTGCTGTATACTACCACTGGGGCTGAATATACCACTGGGGCTGCTGTATACTACCACTGGGACTGTATACTACCACTGGGGCTGTATACTACCACTGGGGCTGTATACTACCACTGGGCTGTATATACTACTGGGGCTGCGTGTATACTACCACTGGGGCTGTATATACTACTGGGGCTGCGTGTATACTACCACTGGGGCTGCTGCTGTATATACCACTGGGGCTGCTGCTGTAACACTGCTGGGGCCTGTATATACCACTGGGGAGGCTGCTGTATACCACACTGATGGGGGCTGTATACCTGTGCTGGGGTCCACCCTCGGCTTATACACGAGTCAATAAATTTTCCCAGGTTTTGGGGCAAAAGTAGGGGGGTCGGCTTATACACGGGTCGGCTTATACACGAGTATATACGGTACCTAGTAATCATATAAAAATAAATACAAAATATATAATAGGATCTATAATGCTGTAAAAATATATTTAAAATATATAAATATAAATATATTATGCACATATAAAAATATTAAAAATAATAAAAACATATTTGTTTATTATAAGTATTATGAGTTCCTGCAAAATATGTACCTTTATATAAAACAAACTGTATATTTCATAAATTCATTTACAGAACTGCTTATTTTCAAGTGGCCACAAGATGGCAGTGTTGAGTATTTGAGTACCAAAGATGTAGTTTCCTGGGAGACAAAGCTGTTCAACTCAAAATTTTATAATTGTCCGCCACTAGGGGTCCCACTTCCTACTAGGAGATATGAATTCTCTGGTTACAGAGTAAAAAGAGGCATTGAAAGGGTATATTTATATCAGTTCAGTTACAATATTCAGCCCATTAGGTTTTATTGTGTTTAATTTATACATCCAGGGGGGGCGTGGCCTGGACATGGAGGGGAACAGACGCTGAAGAGCCGAGCTCCTGTCCCCTAACTGCCCCAGGGCTGCTACAGGCGGTGCATAGCTCTGAAAAGCTTCTTATATGCCGGCTAAACGGAAGGGTACCCAAACCCCAAACATCTAGGGAGCCGTCGGTGCCCCCTGCTGCAAGAATTTCACATTATCTCCGCAGCAGCTCCCAAGATTGTGAGATGGCTGCAGGGAAGATGGCAGAGAGAGCTGCTCCGGATGCCTCAGTGAGCAGACCATGTGAAGCTGAGGAAAAAGGAGGGGGCTCCTTGTCTTCTCCCTCGCAGCATGATGGGATTCTAAACACCGGAGGAGAAAGCCGACGGATCACAGAGGTGTGTGCTCCCCCCCTCCTTCCCCTAATGTTCGCTGCAGACAGACAGGAGCGTGACCTAGATGCCAGGAGAGCCCCTGTAAATGGCGACGCACATAGACAGACCCCTGCAGCACAAGGTAACACTGGAGCCTCACCACTCAGTAACCTGACACCATCCCTGAATAAAGAACAAGGGCACCTAATATGTACTAATGGAGGCTCGGCAGACATAAACTGCAGACCTCTCCAAGATAATGGGGGAAGTGGAATGAATGCTGGGAGTCACAGCACACAAGATCTATCTGACCCACATGTAGAAATGACAGGAAGATCATGGCTTATTCCCCCACATCCACAACAAAAGGGTGCATTGGAGTCTGAGAGGGAGAGAGAATCTGCAGGAACTGGTCTTTCAGTGGGAGGAAGGGAGGGGGCCCCTCAGCTCATGACAAGCACTTTGACACAGACTGCTCCACTTGCCAGTAACCCTTTATCTCCCAGCTACCCACCAATACCACCAGTCTCTGGGGGCCAGGAGATCTGGGATGATCTCAGACAGAGGATTCAGACCATACCCACCAGAGAAGAAATGGAGGGCTTTATCATAAGGATGGAAGCCTCCTTTAAAGCCGAGTCCTCTGCACTTAAAGGGGAAGTCAATAGACTGAGCCTGAGGGTAGACTCAAATGAATCGTCCTCTCAAAATTTAGATACGAGACTGAAGCTCCTTGAAGATACTGTATATACACAGGCTTCCCATATGGAACGGATATTAGACTCCATGGAAGACCTGGAGAACCGGAGAGAGGAGGAACAACATCAGAATTAGGGGGCTCCCTGAGAGTGTTGGACCTAGGGATCTTGATAATGCCCTTAAAATTCTATTCAACTCTATTAGAGAGGTACCAACGGACTCGGTTTTGGAGTTCGATAGGGCTCATAGATCCCTGGGGCCCCCTCCTCAAGAAGGAGATAGGCCAGAGATGTGGTGTGCAGGATCCACAAGTACAGAATAAAAGAGGCCATTTTCTCCAAGGTTCGGGTCAAAAGACAGGTGCGCTACCAAGACTATCCTCTTCAAATATTGGCAGACCTCTCGAGACGCACCCTTCAAAAACGCAGAGCATTTCGTCCTCTCCTGGAGGCTCTGAGACAGCAGGATTTGCCATACACATGGGGGTTCCCGTTTCGCCTCCAGGTGCGGAGAGACGGAGTGAAGCATTTTGTTACACACCCGAGAGGAGTCCCAGAGTTCGCGGCTGCACTGGGTCTTCCTCCAGTCTCTATCAACATGGAGGACTGGCCGGGATATACTGACTACCCTGGTCGGATCTCATACGTCCCGGAGCCACCCAGAGAGAAAAGAAGGAGAGGGAGGGGAGCCTCTCGGAGAAGAAGGAATAGAGGACGAAGAGGAGAATCATTAGATGAGGGTTGAGAGTCCCTTGTCCTCTCTTTACTGATATACACATTGTTTTTTAGGTTTAACTGCTTATCTTTCTATAAACAGAGTATCTAACGAGTCCGAAGACTTTCCCCACATAGCTTCATGGGGGCTAAACGTTTAGAAAGGTTTTTATAATGTTAAGTAACATCTGTTCTAATAATAATGAGAGGTTTTTGAATCTTGCACCGTCTCAGATACTTAAGTTGCATTAGATTTTGAATTTTGGATCTGGATGATTCCTTGTATTACTTATGCCTGATTATTGCTAACGCAAGGGTTTTCATGCAACACTCTATAAGAATTGGCCCTGGGCAGGGGGGACAACTCCTGGGTGGACAGGTTTCGCCCCACCGGGATTGTCTCCTGACTACAGGATAGACAGGTCGGATAGACCACCCTAAATTACTATCTCAGATTGTTCTGAGAACTCATCACAGCCTACTATTCTCTCTTGTTTCTAATTTCCTCTAATCTTTCTTACTCCCTACACCCTCAGTTTTCTTTGCCCTCCCCTTTCTCTCCCTTTCCTTTCTTATCCCCTATTCCTCCCCCCTCCTTATCCCCCACCCCTCCCCTTCTGACTCCTCGTTGACCATGTCATCTATAAAAATTTGTTCGTTTAATATACGGGGATTTAACACCCCCAAAAACGGTCACAGATCCTGTATTATGCCCACAAGCAGAAGTGTCAGATTCTGATGCTTCAAGAGACTCATTTTAAATCTGGACATGTCCCGAGTCTCCGTAATAGATATTTTTCAGTTTGGCACCACAGCACCAATCCAGAAGCAAGGACGAAGGGGGTCTCTATCGCGGTACACAGGTCGCTTTCTCACGAGATCCTAGATGCCTGCGTAGATCCTCAGGGTCGTTATGTGTTTCTTAAGGTGAGAATTGCCGGATCCTTACTAACTATCGCCAATTGGTATTTACCCAATAGATTTCAGACAAAAACATGTAGATTGTACCTAACGCGCCTGACGGAATTTGCAGAGGGATCAGTCGTCATCGGAGGTGACCTCAATTTCACCCTGGACCCGGCAGCTGACTCTTCTTCGGGTAAGAGATCTATACCTAACAAAAAACTTGCCTCCCTGAAAGGGTATCTTCACACTCTGAGACTCCTTGACATCTGGAGGATTCTAAATCCACAGGGGAGGGATTTCACATATTTTTCTCCAATACACAATTCTTACAGTAGAATTGATTTATTTTTCATAAGCCATAGCTTATTATCATGGAACCCCAAGACGAACATAGGAGACATTTTTCTCTCTGATCATGCCCCCGTTTTCTTGTCCCTTACACTACCTGATACTAGTAAACGACCATGGACCTGGAGACTGAATGACCACTTACTGAAAAATGAGTTGTGTATGACAGAGGTAAGAGAGACTATCCAATTCTTTGGTCGGGATCATGCTGCAGACCCCACACCTCCACCCACTAAGTGGGAAACTTTGAAATGTGTGTTGAGGGGGGTTTTCATAAAACATGGTACCCGTCTGAAGAAAAATAACTCAGAAAAGATAGAGAACCTCCTCTCTCAGATCCATACTTTAGAAAATCTACACAAGCGGAATTTATCTAGTTTGACTTTAGTTGACTTGACGTTGAAAAAGACAGAACTTAAAAACTTACTGGACCAAAAATATCGTAATTACACTGAGAAGTCTAGGAGTTATTTTTACTCCAACTCAGACAAGTGCGGGCGTCCCCTGGCCAGATTGCTCCACCCCCGATTGAATCCGCCTTACGTTCCATTTATATCAACCAATAAAGGTAGACGTACGTTTATCCCAAATGAAATTTTGGAGGAATTCAGGGAATACTATTGTACACTTTACAACATCAAGGGACACTTTTCCGATCTCTCATCCCCTGCGTTGTCAGGAAAAATTAAAGCATATATTAATCAGACGGCAATCCCATCTTTGGCTAAAGAGACAGCTGCAATACTAGAGGAAGATTTCTCTGAGAAGGAGTTGTTCCAGGCCATTCAGGCTACTCCATCAGGGAAGTGTCCGGGCCCCGATGGGTTTTTACCCAATTTCTACAAATCGCTTAAGTCCCAGCTAGCTCCAACAATGCTGACGGCCTTCAATGCTATACTTCAGGGATCGGACTTTGTGCCTCAGTCCTTGGAGGCCCACATCAGCGTTATTCCCAAACCAGGGAAAGATCCATCTTTGGTTTCGAACTACAGGCCGATTTCGTTATTAATCGTGGATTTAAAACTTTTCTCTAAATTACTAGCTGATCGTTTGGCACCATTTCTCCCTTCTGTGATTAACGCAGACCAGGTGGGCTTTGTCAGAGGCCGGGAAGCTAGGGATAACACTATTAGAACCCTGCTCCTTATAGCTAAGGCCAAAAGCAACTCGACTCCACTAGGCCTAATTTCTGTGGATGCCGAGAAGGCCTTTGACAGAGTCCACTGGGGGTTTATGAAGGAGGCGCTGATACAACTTGGCCTGGGCCCAAGGTTCTTGCACGGAGTCCTATCCCTATACTCCACCCCTTCCGCTAAAGTAAAGATAGGGGGAGCCCTGTCCTCTTCATTTAAAATAGCAAATGGTACTAGGCAGGGATGTCCATTATCACCCCTGCTGTACATTATCGTAATGGAACACTTGGCCACGGCACTTAGAACCAATACAAGTGTTCACGGGATCAAACAGGGACGGAACCACCACAAATTGGCCTTATTTGCCGATGACCTCCTATTATATGTTTCACAACCGATGGTATCCATCCCCTCTATTCTTAAGGAGTTTGAACGGTTCGGACAATTAAGCAATTTTAAGGTGAACTGTACCAAGACCGAGACACTTAATATCTCTCTGCCAGGAGACTTGGTTTCTCATCTATCTAGACAGTTCCCGTTTAAGTGGAAGGCAGAGTCCATTAGGTACCTAGGAGTCCATATAACGAATGATCTTAAACAATTATTCAACATGAACTATCAGACCCTTTTAAGTAGCGTGGAATTGGCATTTACCTCGTACAGACTTCTAAAACTATCCTGGTTTGGGAGAGTGAATGTTGTCAAAATGGATGTCTTGCCCCGTCTCCTATACACTTTCCAAACAGTCCCTGTCCGATTCGATAGGGTTTTTTTCTCCAAACTGCAATCTATGATTCTCAGATTTGTCTGGGGGGGCAAGAGACCCAGATTAAGAATGAATATTCTCACCTTGCCTAAATCCAGAGGAGGAGTTGGTTTACCTAATATGCAGACGTACTTTTTGGCTGCCTCTCTCATTAGAGTCCTAGACTGGCACTACAATGCGTCTTCCAAGAGGTGGGTGGGGGTGGAGCAGGAGGGACTGGGGACCCCGTTGAAGCACTTACTTTGGATTTCTCCTAGAGACCTTGCAGACATAGAGTCCCTGACGGATATGACCAGGACGACCTTAAGGATATGGCACTCAGTGACGAAGATCCTCCACCTGGATGATAGCCTCAGCCCTCTGACCCCCCTTTTCTCCAATCCATCTTTCTCTCCTGGATTTGGAAGACAGAGATTTCTATGTTGGCGGAGTGTGAGTGATACCCGATTGGGCCAGACCCTGTCTGACGGTGATTTACCCTCGTTGGCAGAGCTACAATCTAAAGACCCAACGAGACCACTTAGGTGGTTTGAATTTTTTCAGTACAGAGCATTTCTATACTCAGCTGACCACTCAAGCAGGGTGAGATCGACGCCCAACGAATTGGAAAAGTTATTCCAATTGGAGTCTCTCCCGAGCCACAAAATTTCGGCCCTATATCAGGCTTTAGGGTCCTTGAGAAATCAGGGCACTCTTTATTTCCAGCGCACATGGGAAAGGGAACTAGGGAATAGCATTTCAGAGGATGATTGGCGGAAATGCTTTATATTTACCCATAAACTAGTTAGCGCTTGTGCTGCACAAGAAAGAGGTTACAAGCTGCTCACTAGATGGTATCTATGTCCGACGACTCTTCGGAGCATGTTCCCTGGAACCTCTGACACATGCTGGCGCTGCGGTGAAGAGACAGGTACAATGCTGCACATTTGGTGGAGTTGTAGGAGAATCCGGTGATTTTGGTCCGAGATAGTTAACACATACACCCGGATAACGGGTAAACAAGTGGACCGTTGTCCAGAATTGGCACTACTATCTATCTTTCCTGGCCCTATTGGACTCCAAAAGAAAGATATTCTTCGCTTTTGTGTCTCGGCCGCACGTGCTGTGATCCCGAGGTTTTGGAAATCAACCCAGGTTCCATCCCTACTTGACTGGTTCAGGGAGCTGATGGACATTTTCCGAATGGAGGAGCTTTCTGCAGAAGCATCAGGATCTCGTGATAAATTCTCGCAGATTTGGTTCGATTGGATTATTTTCCAAGATTCTGCCAACTTCAAGAGTATCTTGACTGATACGGCCATATTGACACGACCTCTGGTAGACGGGGAGCAGGAGTAACCTGTACCCTCCCTCTCTCCCTGGCCCTACCCTTCTCATTACATGGCCCCACTTATCCTTGTACTATTGCTCTTTCTGATTCTTACTCATATTCTTTCTTTTTTCTACTTCCTCTATTTTGATATATTTCTTCTTTACTACTTCTAGTAGTTTAAGTCTGTACCCATCACCCCCTGGATCTTGATGAATATCGAACAGTATTACATGTACATAGTTACGAGAAGCCCCTGTATAATGGCTTTCCAGGATGGTGGAACAGACATGGGCTGAGCCTGTAAGCGCCTTTCAGCAGCAAGACTAAAAGGGTGACACTCTAACTACTGGGAAATTCCAGTGGAAGGAGCAAGGGGATATTGATTCTCGGTGGAGCTCTGCTCCTCCGTGAAACCAGTTTCTTTCTCCACCCAAAGAAGAGCTATATAATTGTTTATATGTTTAACTTGAATTGTTATTTGAGATATAGCTGATAAGTCACCAAGAGAGGTGCTACTGAATTGTGAATGTTTTTTCTACTGATGATAGCTCCACTATGTTTTATCTTATTTCTTACCAAGCTGTTAACTGAATATATGTATATCCTTGTTATGCCATTCAAAACTTAATAAAATAAGATTAACCATAATTTATACATCCAGTATTTTTCTCTATTTTTCAGTACCTCAAATCTATTAGATACATAGGATGGTACATGATCTATAGGAGTGAGTCTGATTTTGGTTGGATCTTTATTATGGCACATATTATAATGAAAAGATACCCCATGTTGTTTATATCCCTTGGATATATTGGCTCTGTGCTTGTTAATCCTATCATGCAGAGGCTGTATCGTTCTTCCGATGTATTGCAGCTTGCAGGGACATTCTAATAGATAAATGACATATGAACTAATTTTGGAAGTCCACCAATTCATAAGAACACTCACTCTAAAGCGTCATTTTTCATTAAAACCTAGTGAAGTTGACAACAAAAAAGATAAAAACTTGGAGCCGGAAAATAGTCAGAAAATAGTTTCTTATAAACAGCCTTTGAAGAAAAAATCGACTTTTTATCCTGTTGAAAGTAGAGGCCACTTCCTAGAGACTTTTCAGGATTTATTATTAAATGATCTGAAGAAAGATAAACTTTTAAAAGACAAGAATACAATATGTAAATATAATCTCACATCAGAAGAAAAAGAAGCTCTGAAAAGTCTAAAAAATAACACTGAAATTGTGATCAGACCAGCTGATAAGGGAGGTGGTATAGTGGTGCAAAATACTGCAGATTATCTCAAGGAAGCAGACAGGCTGCTATCTGATCCAAAATATTATAAGAAAATATCCTATAATCCTTATCCTAATTTGACAAGAATTTATAATCAAAAAATAGTATCAGCACATAGGAATAATATAATATCAGAAACTGAAAAGAAATTCTTGATAACGAATCATCCTAATACCTCTTTCCTCTACCATTTACCCAAAGTGCATAAAAATCTTGAAAAACCACCTGGAAGACCAATTATTTCCGGGATAAACTCCCTCACTAGTAATCTGGCACAATTCATTGACAGAAAACTACAGAACTATGTGATAGATCTGAAAAGTTACATCAAAGACTCCACAGACACAATAAGACTATTAAAAGAACTACCATGGAAAGAAACATTTATGTGGGTAACAACGGATGTTGCATCCTTATATACTAATATATCCCACGAAATAGGAATTATGTGTGTGGAATATTTCCTGTTGAGAGATAATGACCTGAATCCAGGGATGTCAGAGTTTATTTTAGATGGATTGCACTTTATTCTCAATAATAATTATTTCACTTTTAATGATACTATGTATCACCAATGCCATGGTACTGCAATGGGTTCTAAAGTGGCTTGTTCGTATGCTAACATTTTTATGGGGGTGTTTGAAGAAATTTATATTTTTAATAATACTTTTAAAGATGGAATTGTTTTTTATAAAAGATTTATTGATGATATACTTTTAATCTGGGATAAAGACAAGGCTGATTTTAACGCTTTTTTAAAAATAGTTTCAAGTAATATATGGGGATTAATTTTTGACATAACCACAAATATGGAAAGCATAACTTTTTTAGATCTAACGGTTTTTATTAAAGAGTCACAAATTTGCACCAGAACACAATTTAAAATGGTTGACAAGAATTCTTTTATTAATTTTAACATTGGCCATTATGATAAATGGTTAAAAAATATTCCACTGAACCAAATCAGAAGAATTAGAAAAAACTGTTCGAATAATGATGATTTTATGATACAATCAGAAGTTTTGGAAAAGAAATTCCTTGATAGAAAATATCCCAGATCACTGGTAAAGAATGCTCGTTTTTTCAGCAGTAAAATAAACCAGGATGATTTAATTAACCCCACACAAGGTAACAAAGAAAAAAGACCTTATACGTTCAACTTCATTACACAGTATAATAAATGCCATAAATCAATTAGAAATATTTTATACAAACATTAGCCAATACTTCAAAATGATCCCATCTTTAAAGATATCATCCCAGCAAACCTAATATAACATATCGTAGAGCACCAAATGTAAGGAGCATCATAGCCCCGAGCCGCCTGAAATCAAATAGAATCCACAACTCATCCACTATCCAAACACCAAAAAGAACTGTAAAATGTGGGAAGAGCAGGTGTAAATGCTGTGCAATTATACAGGAGCAGACAAGTTTCAGATCCAGTTATAATGGAGAGGTATTTTTCATTAAACATGACATGGATTGTTCCACCTCATATGTCATTTATCTATTAGAATGTCCCTGCAAGCTGCAATACATCGGAAGAACGATACAGCCTCTGCATGATAGGATTAACAAGCACAGAGCCAATATCTCCAAGGGATATAAACAACATGGGGTATCTTTTCATTATAATATGTGCCATAATAAAGATCCAACTAAAATCAGACTCACTCCTATAGATCATGTACCATCCTATGTATCTAATAGATTTAAGGTACTGAAAAATAGAGAAAAATACTGGATGTATAAATTAAACACCATAAAACTTAATGGGCTGAATATTGTAACTGAACTGATATAAATATACCCTTTCAATGCCTCTTTTTACTCTGTAACCAGAGAATTCATTTCTCCTAGTAGGAAGTGGGACCCCTAGTGGCGGACAATTATAAAATTTTGAGTTGAACAGCTTTGTCTCCCAGGAAACTACATCTTTGGTACTCAAATACTCAACACTGCCATCTTGTGGCCACTTGAAAATAAGCAGTTCTGTAAATGAATTTATGAAATATACAGTTTGTTTTATATAAAGGTACATATTTTGCAGGAACTCATAATACTTATAATAAACAAATATGTTATTATTTTTAATATTTTTATATGTGCATAATATGTTTATATTTATATATTTTAAATATATTTTTACAGCATTATAGATCATTATCGATCCTATTATATATTTTGTATTTATATTTATATGATTACTAGGTAATTCATATTTTTAGATTTTATATATTTACATTTAAAGCGAACCTGTCACCCCCTCCAGGCATCTAAAAATAACATAGCCACGTTCTGCAGCACTAAGGCTGCAGTCTGAGCAGGTGGCTATAGCATTTATGCTCCCTTGATTCATTGAAATATAGACTTTTATAAAATCTGTTTCAAACCTGAACGAAGACCGGGAGGCGGGTATTCAAGTGTCTATCTCCCTCCTCTGTGGTGTCAGTCATCCCTCTCTGCTCTCTGTGCGCCGCCTCCAGGGCCACCTCTATGCATTACAGAGCTGAACTTTGTCAGCTCTGCTACAACATAGAGCTGCTGTTATAAGAGACCCCACAGTAGTAAATCTAGCAGGAGGACCCTGAGCAGACGAAGCACTGCCTGTTACATTAGTAGCCCTTGAGCTGAGCAGGTTTCACTTTCAGTTTCTTGTACCCAGCAGCATCGCTCCTCAGCCCCTGATCTACAGCACAAACTCAACTCTGCTGCACTGCTGACAGCTCAGCTCAAGGGCTGCTCAAGGTCCTCCTGCTAGATTTACTACTGTGGGGTCTCTTATAACAGCAGCTCTATGTTGTAGCAGAGCTGACAAAGCTCTGTAATGCAGGGAGATGGCCCTGGAGGCGGCACACAGAGAGCAGAGAGGGATGACTGACACCACAGAGGAGGGAGACAGACACTTGAATACCCGCCTCCCGGTCTTGGGTAAGGTTTGAAGCAGATCTTATAAAAGTCTATATTTCAATGAATCAAGGGAGCATAAATGTTATAGCCACCTGCTCAGATTGCAGCCTTAGTGCTGCAGAAGGTGGCTATGTTATTTCTAGATGCCTGGAGGGGGTGACAGGTTCGCTTTAACTCTGTCACATAGTAAGATTGTTTTAAATGAATATGACAGATGACAGTTTATGGTTTTTGATCCACTGAATTTTTGTTGTTTTTCACTATAGGCTTGTAAGATTCACATGGTCCATTTGATCACTCATTCGTTTGTCAACACTTCAGAGACACATTAAAATAATCACAACATAAGCACATTAATTGCTTGTTCTTAAAAATATAAAAACTATATGTATTTTTCCCTCTTTTTCACTTACACTAATTCTTTATTTTTATATCATAATTTATTCTTAATTCTTTAAAAAAATAATTATTTATTTTTTTCAAATAATTACAATACCAAGTAAAAATTTTTTTTTCCTCCAGTCTGGACTGATGAGGTGAAGCATCAGACTGATCAACACTACCTCTTGTGTATAGAGTGATGATATATACATCTAAACTGAGCTCTATTCGGAGTATGGATATGTTAATATATTTTTTTAGTAAGCTCCTATTCTTTTAGCATATACATATATATATTTTTATTACTTTGTATTTTACAAATAAAAAGGTTTGAAGATTTTTAATTATGTTTCTAGCTCTCAGACCCTGTTTCTGGGCATACATCAATGGTAATGGATTAGTGATCAAAATGGACTAGGTGATATTCTATTTTTTTCAAAGGATGGGTTGCACCACCCATCATTGATGATGCTGTGTCTTAGTCATCAGTGACGTCCTATTTGATGATACATCCGGTTTCTTTGATATATAAGATGAGTTTGTATGACAAATGTAATGCCCTGATGACGATGCTGGGAGTAGCATTGAAACGCGTAGGCAAAATAAAGTAAAAAGGGGGGTCTTTCATCCAAGACTCTTTGGGTGATTATTTCAAAGCAGCGCGGACTGTTGATACACCATCCCTGGATCCAGATAAAAGACAAGGTGGCAGGTAGAGAGGACACAGACAGGAGAAGTAACTTGAAGTTTAGGGGGATATCAGAGAAGGTAAAAAACTCAGAGCTCCTCACCTACATGAAAAATCTAACCAGGAAAATTGTACCTTCCTTGTCGGAAACTGAATACTTGATAGAGAGAGCTCACAGATTGCCAAAGCCGCAACATCTCTCTGAAGCAATACCCAGAGATGTAATTGTCAAATTTTAATTTTTTCAGACTAGAGACTCAATAACCAATTACATGAAACAGAATAATTCTCTCCCACCCCGCTATGAAAAAATTAAAATCTTTACAGATATCTCCAAGGAGACAATGAGCAGACGAAAAAATCTTAAACCAGTGACGGATCTACTAAGAATTAAAAAAATTCCCTACAGATGGGGACGCCCATCTACCACAGTCATATTCTCTCATAAGGATAAGACTATAACCATTGAAGAAGTGGAAAATGGTCTGAAGACCTTAAGACCTTAGACCTTAAGAAGTCTTCAAATCTCAGACACTGGGAGATGATCCAATCTAGTCCCGCTTTATGAAGCTTAAAAGGTCTTTATCGCACAATAGGCCAACACTTCAGCCCGAGCGGAAGTATCTTATAGGTTATAACTAACCTTCCACCTAATATAATTTAGAGTAAACATCATTTAATGATTGCTCCTCTATTACTCTTGTATTTAGTTATTACTTACACCAGCAGTAAGTGTAGTTTCATGTTAACTTGTTATACGATGGACAACCCAAAATATGCAACCCGACCTCCGTTCCCTGCATTCATAACCCACTCTATTGGAACTATTCTAGTGCTCTACTTACAAGCATCCCATACTGCTTATGACCAATAAGTTTTTGTCCTTAAACGTTCACGGTCTCAACTCCCCGCAAAAAAGATATTCTGTCTGGAAAGACATTATAAAATATAACATAGACGTAGCTGGTCTACAAGAGACTAAGTTCAAATTAGACAACACCCCAAACTTTAGCAACAAAATATTTCCACACATATTCTTCTCTTCTAACAAAAAGAAAAAATCAGGAGTAGCTGAAATCATTAAAGAAACTCTAAAATTTGAAGAGATTGAGGTGATTAGAGACGAGGAGGGAAGATTCCTGATCTTAATATGTAAACTCGATGACGTGTTATAAACACTAGTCAATCTATATGCCCCCAACAAAAGTCAAATTTCTGTCTTTAATAAACTCATTAACCCCTTCATGACCCAGCCTATTTTGACCCTAAAGACCTTGGCCTTTTTTGCAATTCTGACCAGTGTCCCTTTATGAGGTTATAACTCGGGAACGCTTCAACCGATCCTAGCGATTCTGAGATTGTTTTTTCGTGACATATTGGGCTTCATGCTAGTGTTAAATTTAAGTCGATAATTTTTGCGTTTATTTGTGAAAAAATCAAAAATATGGCAAAAATTTTGAAAATTTCATAATTTTCACATTTTTAATTTTTTTTTCTGATAAACAAGAGAGATATGTGACAGAAAAAAGTTATTAAATAATATTTCCCACATGTCTACTTCACATCAGCACAATTTTGGAAAAAAAAAAATTTTTGTTAGGACGTTATAAGAGTTCAAAGTTCATGAGCAATTTTTCATTTTTCAACCAAAATTTACAAAACCATTTTTTTTAGTGACCACATCACATTTGAAGTCCTTTTGAGGGGTGTACATGACAGAAAACACCCAAAAGTGACACCATTCCAAAAACTGCACCCCTCAAGCTACTCAAAACTACATTCGAGAAGATTATTAACCCTTCAGGTGCTTCACAGGAACTAAAGCAAAGTGGAAACAAAAAATGGATATTTTAATTTTTTTATCAAAAATGTTCTTTTAGCCTCAATTCTTTCATTTTCACATGGGCAACAGGATAAAATGGATCTTAAAATGTGTTGTGCAAATTCTCCCGAGTACATCGATACCTCATATGTGGTCATAAACCACTGTTTGGGCGCACGGCAGGGCTCAGAAGTGAAGGAGCGCAATTTGACTTTTGGAGCTAATTTTAAATTCAAAAAGTGAAATTGCGCTCCTTCCCTTCTGACCCCTGCCGTGCGCCCAAACAGTGGTTTATGACCACATATGAGGTATCGGTGTACTCAGGAGAAATTGCCCAACAAATTTTAGGATGAATTTTATGCTGTTGCCATGTGAAAACGAAAAAATTTAGGTAAAAGAAAATTTTTGTGAAAAAAAAAGTACTATTTCATTTTCACAGATCAATTTGTAAAGCACCTGGGGGTTCAATATGCTCACTACCCATCTAGATAAGTTCCCTGGGGGGTCTAGTTTCCAAAATGGGGTCACTTGTGGAGGAGCTCCAATGTTTAGGCACGCAGGGGCTCTCCAAACGCGACATGGTGTCCGCTAACAATTTGAATAAAAATCAGCTCAAATTGTTAGCTGTAACCATGTTGTGTTTAGTGAGCCCCTGTGTGCCTAAACATTGGGGCTCCCCCACAAGTGACCCCATTTTGGAAACTAGACCCCTCAAGGAACGTATCTAGATGCATAGTGAGCACTTTGAACCCCCAGGTGCTTCACAAATTCATCCATAAAAATGAAAAAGCACTTTTTTTTCCACAAAAAAATTCTTTTTTCATTATTATGGATCAATTTGTGAAGCACCTGGGGGTTGAAAGTGCTCACTATGCATCTAGATACGTTCCTTTGGGGGTCTAGTTTCCAAAATGGGGTCACTTGTGGGGGAGCTCCAATGTGGAGACTCACAGGGGCTCTCCAAACGCGACATGGTGTCCGCTAACAATTTGAATGCAAAATGAGCTCAAATTGTTAGCGGACACCATGTTGCGTTTGGAGAGCCCCTGTGCGTCTCCACATAAGAGCTCATCCACAAGTGACCCCATTTTGGAAACTAGACCCCCAAGGGAACGTATCTAGATGCATAGTGAGCACTTTGAACCCCCAGGTGCTTCACAAATTAATCTGTAAAAATGAAAAAGTACTTTTTTTCCGCAAAAATCTTTATTTTTCAATAATTTGTGAAGCACCTGGGGGTTCAATATACTCACTACCCATCTAGATATGTTCCCTGGGGGGTCTAGTTTCCAAAATGGGGTCACTTGTGGGGGAGCTCCAATGTTTAGGCACACAGGGGCTCTCCAAACGCGACATGGTGTCCGCTCACAATTTGAATAAAAATCAGCTCAAATTGTTAGCTGTCACCATGTTGCGTTTGGTGAGCCCCTGTGTGCCTAAACATTGGGGCTCCCCCACAAGTGACCCCATTTTGGAAACTAGACCCCCCAGGGAACGTATCTAGATGCATAGTGAGCACTTTGAACCCCAGGTGCTTCACAAATTCATCCGTAAAAATAAAAAAGTACTTTTATTTCCACAAACATTTTCTTTTTTCATATTTACAGATTAATTTGTGAAGCACTGGGGTGTTCAAAATGCTCACCACCCATCTAGATAAGTTCCCTGGGGGGTCTAGTTTCCAAAATGGGGTCACTTGTAGGGGAGCTCCAATGTTTAGGCACATAGGGGCTCTCCAAACGTGACATGATGTCCGCTAACAATTTGGGTTGATTTCCATTCAAATTGTTAACAGACACCATGTCGCGTTTGGAGAGCCCCTGTGCGCCTAAACATTGGAGCTCCCCCACAAGTGACCCCATTTTGGAAACTAGACCCCCCAGGGAACGTATCTAGATGTATAGTGAGCACTTTGAACCCCCAGGTGCTTCACAAATTGATCCGTAAAAATGAAAAAGTACTTTTTTTCCACAAAATATTTTTTTTTTTCATTAATTTGTGAAGCACCTGGGGGTTCAATATGCTCACTACCCATCTAGGTAAGTTCCCTGGGGGGTCTAGTTTCCAAAATGGGGTCACTTGTAGGGGAGCTCCAATATTTAGGCACACAAGGGCTCTCCATACGCGACATGGTGTCCGCTAACAATTGGAATTGTTAGCGGACACCATGTTGCGTATGGAGAGCCACTGTGTGACTAAACATTAGAGCTCCCCCACAAGTGACCCCATTTTGGAAACTAGACCCCCCCAAGGAACGTATCTAGATGCATAGTGAGCACTTTGAACCCCCAGGTGCTTCACAAATTGATCCGTAAAAATGAAAAAAATAATTTTTTTGTGGAAAAAAAAGTACTTTTTTAATTTTATGGATCAATTTGTGAACCACTTGGGGGTTCAAGTACTCACTATGCATCTAGATACGTTCCTTGGGGGGTGTAGTTTCCAAAATGGGGTCACTTGTGGGGGAGCTCCAATGTTTAGGCACACAGGGGCTCTCCATACGCGACATAGTGTCCGCTAATAATTGGAGCTAATTTTCCATTCAACTTGTTAGCGGACACCATGTCACGTATGGAGTGCTCCTGTGTGCCACCAGCACAAGGGCAACTGGAAGAGTTGGGGTACAGCACCAGAAAATGGCACCTCTAATGTGCTATTTTCTGGGGTGGCTGTGAATTGCAATTTGCAGCGTGGGGGGGCACAACATTTGGGTCTCTCCACGATGAGGATTGCAGCCCCCCAACTACCAAGTTGTACCTGGCTGGCATCCAAAAATAAGGCAAAGCTCCTTGTCATTTTATTGGTAGAAGTAAAAAAAAAAAAAAATGACGTGGGGCTCCACCGTATTTTTGGTCAAGCCAGGTACAACTTGGCAGCTACGGACTGCCAGCAACCCCCAGCTGCCTCGTTGTACCTGGCTGGTAACCAAAAATACAGCGAAGCCCATTTTTTTTTTTCTAGGACTAATTCTAGAAAAAAAAATGGCGTGGGGCTCCGCCATATTTTTGGTCCAGCCAGGTACAACTTGGCAGCTACGGACTGCCAGCAACCCCCAGCTGCCTCGTTGTACCTGGCTGGTACCCAAAAATACAGCAAAGCCCTTTTTTCTTTTCTTTCTAGAACTAATTCTAAGAAAAAAAAATGGCGTGGGGCTCGCCATATTTTTGGTCCAGCAGGTACAACTTGGCAGCTACGGACTGCCAGCAACCCCCAGCTGCCTCGTTGTACCTGGCTGGTACCCAAAAATACAGCAAAGCCCTTTTTTTTTTCTTTCTAGAACTAATTCTAGAAAAAAAAATGACATAGGGCTCCGCCATATTTTTGGTCCAGCCAGGTACAACTAGGCAGCTGGGGGCTGGATTCCACAGCATGGAGAGGCCCAAGCGTTCTGGGCCCCCCATGCTGCGAATTGCAGCCCGCAGCCGCCCCAAAAAATGGCGCATTCATTGAAGCACCATTTTCTGGCGCTGTACCCAGACTCTTCCAGTTGCCCTGGTGCCGGTGGCAAACTGGGTAATAAAGGGGTTAATGCCAGCTTGTTATTGGCAGCTGGCACTAAGCCCGAGATTCATAATATAGGGCCAATGTTAGACCCGCCATTAGGAATCTCTGGTAAATAGTCAGAAAATAGACACAGAGAAAAATCTTTTTATTTGAAAAAAAAAAAAAAACAAAACTTGGACTCCATCTTTATTATAAAGATCCGACGTAGTCCACAACGAAGGTCCCACGGCGCTCGACTGCCTCCGACGTAGTCCACAACGAAGGTCCCACGACGCTCGATCGCCTCTGCTCAATCCAGAGATTGCAGCAAGGGATCAAGTGTCCTCTTCCTACAGACTCTGGGGTCAGAGTTATGGTGCACTGTGTGACAATGATCTGTCATACAGTGCACCATGACTATGATCCCAGAGACTACAACAAGAGGATACTCATCCGCAGTCATCCACGTACGCACACATCCACGTACGCACACATGCACGGACACGCTAACACACATCCACGGACGCACACATGCACGGACACACTAACACACATCCACGGACGCACACATGCACGGACACACTAACACACATCCACGGACGCTGGAGTTCACACACATCCACATACGCACATCCACGCACACATCCACGGACGCACACATGCACGGACACACTAACACACATCCACCATGCACGGAACACTAACACACATCCACGGACGCACACATGCACGGACACACTAACACACATCCACGGACGCACACATGCACGGACACACTAACACACATCCACGGACGCACACATGCACGGACACACTAACACACATCCACGGACGCACACATGCACGGACACACTAACACACATCCACGGACGCTGGAGTTCACACACATCCACATACGCACATCCACGCACGCATCCACGGACGCACACATGCACGGACACACTAACACACATCCACGGACGCTGGAGTTCACACACATCCACATACCCACATCCACGCATGCATCCACGGACGCACACATGCACGGACACACCAACACACATCCACGGACGCACACATGCACGGACACACTAACACACATCCACGGACGCACACATGCACGGACACACTAACACACATCCACGGACGCACACATGCACGGACACGCTAACACACATCCACGGACGCATGCACATATCCATCCATCCATCCATCCATCCATTCATTCATTCATTCATTCATACTTACCCATGAGGAGGAGGAGCCTCTGAGAGGAGGAGGGACCACACCGCAGCTGCATCGGAAACCGGCGGGCTTCTCCGGAATGGGTGAGTGGGGCTAGAGGTGGGGGACTAGGCCTGGGGGGGGGAGAGTGAGCAGGGGAAGGTGGGGGGGGGGGATGAGCAGGGGGAGAGGAGGCTGTGCAGGCTGACCGGCGGGCAGCCCGCCGGCACTGCATTACAGAAGGAGGAGGGCGGGTGGATCGCGGGGACGCGGGGGGGGCAGGCCGGACACAAGGGGGGCTGGCGGTAGGGGGACAAGACACAGGAGGGGCTGGAGGAGGAAGGGGGCAGGGGCACACAGAGGAATGACGGCGGCTGCATCAGGAGTGCAGCCGCGTGCAGCCGCCGCAGAAGAAGCTGATCGGAGGGGCGGGGGGGGGCCGATAGGCGGCAAGGGGGGGCCCTAATGCTTCCTGGAGCTGGGGGGGGCTGAGTAGGGGGAGGGCACCAGCCGATCCGCCCGTCCAGATCTGATTGGAGAGCTCCAATCAGATCTGGGAGGGGGGAATCGCTGTGATTTCTCAGATCTGCAGTTTCACTTTTAAACTGCAGATCGGAGGGGCCCTGGGCACGGGGGGGTTAATCCACCCCCCGTGGGGTGTACTACAGGTTGTCACTGTGCATTATGTACAGTGACACCTGAGTCACCCCCCTCACACGCGCCGCAGGAGCGCGATCATTCCATGGCCCACCGTTTGGGCCAAAGGTCGGGAACGAACTTGTTTTCATGGCCCAAACGGTGGGCCAAGGGTCGTGAAGGGGTTAAGATTGTTCAAAAGGCAAAAAAAGGTCACTTAATTATGTTTGGTGACTTTAATGCGGTTCCTAATCCTCTACTAGATTCCTCAAACAAATGTAGACATTCTAATACCTCCCTTGATCCTTGGTTACATAGAGAAGAACTTTATGACACATTCCGCTGTCTCAATACATCCTCTGTGGAGTACTCCCATTATTCAGATGCCCACAAATCATTTGCCAGAATAGATTTGGTATTATCGGATATTAATACGCTCCACAGATTTAAATCAATAAATATCCTACCAAGATCCTGGTCAGACCAATCCCCAATAATTTTTGAAATAGCCCAACATCCCAACTATTCCAGTCATAAGGTATGGAGGGCAAACTCTTACCTACTATTTCACCCTCAATATAAAGACCAATTGGAAAAAGCTCTAAACTTCTATTTTGAAGACAACGATACTGGCCACATCCCAAACACCACCCTCTGGACAGCTCACAAGGCAGTCATAACAGGACACTTCATCCAATTAAACTCCAGATTAAAACGTGAAAAAAATCAAACAGAAGAAAAGATAATTAAAAGAATCAGAGAACTGGAGATGAATCAAATCAGCGCCCCCAGAGAAGATACTCGTAAGGAGATACTTCAACTTCGAATTAATTTGAAAGCTTTACTCACTTCAGAATATGACAAAATAATTCAGCTGTCAAAATCCAATTATTATAACTCCATGAATAAGCCCTCAAAACCTTTTGCTAGGAAAGTCAAGATACACAGACTGAAAACTAGAATCGTGCAAATAAGGGATGACCAAAATGCAACTCCTAAAACGCCCCAAAAAATTACAGAGATCTTTGCCAAATTTTACAAAAAGCTGTATAACCTGAAAAATGACTCAACAGAAACCCCTCCACAAAAACAGAATATAAACAACTTCTTAGACTCCTTACATCTCCCCTCTTTGTCAGCAGATCAGCTGGAAACACTTAACTCTCCTTATACGCAGTTGGAGATCGTTCAAAGCATGAACTCATTACAAAAGAATAAATCCCCAGGTCCGGACGGTCTCCAAAATGAGTGTTACACTACTTTCAAATCACACCTTGCCCCTACCTAGTCAAACTCGCAAATTACCTCACCTCAGCTCATAGTAGACTACCAGATTAAATGCAACAAGCATTAATTTCTGTTATTTACAAAGGTAAAGGAGATAAAGATGATGTTCGTAACTATCGGCCAATTTCCCTCCTTAATTCGGACCTAAAAATTATAACCAAAACAATTACAACTAGAATACAAAAAGTAGCCCCCCTCCTTTTGCACAAGGACCAAGTAGGTTTTGTCTCAGGTAGAGGTACTACAGACTCAACAAGGCGAGCCATAAATCTAATTTCACACGTGGAGAGAGAGGGTATCCCAGCCCTGGTAGTTGCTGTCGATGCTGAAAAAGCATTCGACACAGTCCATTGGGACTTCCTCTTTCAGACCTTAAACAGGTTTGGTTTCAAGGGAGAAATTATCAATGCAATCAGTTCCTTGTACTCTTCCCCCTCAGCCAGAGTGTTTACCAACAACTGTCTCTCCGAGGAGATTCCTTTGACCAATGGGACTAGGCAGGGGTGCCCTCTCTCTCCCATTCTTTTGGATTTTTTTTATTGAACCCCTCGCGGAATCAATACGCATGAACCCTTTAATTAAGGGAATTCCAATATACCAAAGGCAATTCAAAATCTCCTTATTTGCAGACGACATCTTCATTACACTCACTGATCCCCTAAACTCTATAAGAAACCTCCTAAATACTATCCAGCTATTCTCTAACATATCTCTGTATAAAATAAACTTAACAAAAACCCAAGTTTTGAGTTTCAACTTAACGCCACAGTTATTGGAAATACTCAAGTCTGAAACGACTCTGGACTGGGAGCAAGAAAATATAAGACACCTAGGTATATATCTAACTAAACCCTCATCCTTAATTACTCACGTAAATTTGGAAGATATTTATAAAACCATTCAATCTGATATACAACATTTAACTAAATTAGAGATCTCATGGTTAGGCCGAGTTAATGCATATAACATGTGTCTCCTTCCCAAGCGTCTTTATAAATTTAGATCTATCCCCTCTCTATACCAGTAAAGTGGCTGCGGAAATTTCAAACACAGTTACTCAACTTAATATTAAATAAACTAAAACCCAGAGTAGCGAAATCAACGCTCTCCAAAAGCAGAAACAATGGAGGTCTGGGCATCCCCAATATTAGTGCCTATCTGCAAGCGACAATTATTAAACTTAGCTATAATTGGTGGATGGTCAATGAAAGACCAGCATGGTTAGGATTGGAAGAACCAAAAAATGTAAGCAATAAAATGAATTTGCTTTTAATTGCGTACCTCTGTGACAAGAAGAAAACTCTACCAAAAAATATATTAGTCAAAGCGGCAATTAAAACATGGAGAGCCTTACTTAACCTATCCTCTACACATTTAACACCAGCACCTCCGAACTGGATAAACATTGAAATCCAAAAATAAAGATAAACACGTGGAAAGAAGCAGGAATTGATACCGTCTCTGACATTTTAGATAACTCAGGAGGTCTCCTCCCCTTCGAACACCTCAAAAGAAAATTCTCATTGAGTCAAACTGAAGCAACTACATGGTCCAAAATTCATACATTAATGGAATCACATTCAATTAATTTTTTTCTACCACAAAATATAACTCAAATGATTAAGAACCCCCAAAATACGTTACACTGGAAGACCAAAATAATTTACCAAACTCTAAACCAGGATCTTTCTTTCATTAAATCCATAAGCATAACAGCTTGGGAGAAGGAGATTCAAGTGGAAATTGATATCAACCGAATGCAAACCATTTTTCAAAACATCTATACGCACATCAGAAATTCTCAGCTGATTGAAACACATTATAAGACTTATACCAGATGGTACCTTACACCACACAGACTCCACCAAATTTATCCCCATAATTCTCCTCTATGCTGGAGAGAATGCTCTGAAATAGGTACACTTTCGCATATTTTCAGGAGCTGCATGAAACTTAAAACATACTGGTCTAAAATTCAACTTCTAATAAATAGCTTCACCTGAATAAGCTTACATCTAACAGAAGAATTAGTACTACTATTAGTAGGTGTAGAGCTATTACCAACCAGGTATAGAGCCATAATAATACACGTCATACTTGCAGCAAAATCAAAATTGCAGCCAATTGGAGACATGACCTTCCCCCAAAAATCGAGGAAACAATAGATACAATAGCTGGCCATAATGCATTTGAATTCTCTTTCTCTCTTCGGAACAATCTTTTGAATAAGTACCAATCGAAATGGAAGGACTGGAACCAACTATACCCTCTTTTTCCATTGGTGAGAGAGACCGGAACGTAATGGAATTATATACATAGTTAAAAGACAATAGCATATAAAATCCAGTAGAGTAGATACATTTTGAGACAAGCATCCAAGAGATCAAATTTCTGGCATTAATACATCATTTATAAGACGTATCTAGGATCCTTACCCATCTTCCCCCCCACTCACTATAAAATCGAGCAACAATTTGAGTTTCCATCAGAATTAAACAGTTGTTATTAAAATTTAATTGTAATTATAATTATAATCTTTAGTATTTGTTAATGATTCACTATATCGTTAGTAAACTACTGTACCTTTTATTAACCGTAGCACACCTAGGGTACCAGTCGGATTCCCTTTTTAACTCAGCTATTATTGAGTTATACCCGAGCTGGTACCAGAGTTATAAGATTCATGGCTTATATCTTAGATAATTTGTTATCCTGTGATCTATATATTTACATTTATAATTTATAACCTGTTTTCATTGTAGTCATTTGCTAGAAGGCAATCTAGTTATATAATATTTAACATCTATTATCTGATCCGATTGTAGAAGAGCCTGTCCAGACGATCTTATGTCAAATGGTTGTAACTTAATGTACTCATATTTGTTCATGAATAGCACGATTACATGCTTTATTTTTGTGCCATTTTAAACCAATAAAAATCATTGAAACATATATGACAATGTACTCTCATAGTAATCTATGTATTATGAGGCATCCCATAGTCCCCCATAGTAATCAAAATATTATAATGCACCCCCATTATCCTCTATATAGTATAATGCTGCCTCAAAGCCCTCCATACAGCATAATGCAGCCTCATATTCCTCCATATAGTATAATGCAGCCTTATGGTTCTCCATATAGCATAATGCAACCCCTCATAGCCCTCCATATATTATAATGCACCTCACAGTCCTCTATATAGTATAATGCACTCCCATAGTCCTCCATACAGTATAATGCAGCCTCATAGTTCTTCATATAGCATAATGCACCCCCATAGCCCTCCATATAGTATAATACAGCTTAACAGCCCTTCACATAGTACAATGCACCCTCTATAGTCCTTCATATAGTATAATGCAGCTTCATATCCCTCTATATAGCATAATACAGGTTCATATCCCTCTATATAGTATAATGCATCCCATAGCCCTCCATATAGTATAATGCACCCCATAGTCCTCCGTATAGCATAATTCCACCCCCATAGTCCTCCGTATACCATAATGCACCCTCATAGTCCTCCACAGGGCCGGCCTTACCGCTGTGCAAGTCGTGCGGCCGCACAGGGCGCCGCCTGCCATGCTTCAAAGGGGGCGCCAGAGAGACGGATATTTAAGGTCTCTCTGCGGCTCCGCCGATTAAAGGGTTAATACTATTCTCTCCTGTGGTGCCCCCGCCCTCCTGTAAGTGTCCGTCCCGCCCCCCCCCCACCGTCCGCACGCTTGAGTTACCTCCTGCCCCATCCTCCTTACTTATGAGTTGCTTTTCCCGCCCTCCCTGAAGTGCCTGTCCCGCCCTCCTCCTGTTGCCGGCGCCATGGCAACACAAGCAGTTTGATTGGAGCAGAGAGAGCAAGTTAAGTTACACCTGCTGCCCCTGCTCCAATCAATGTACAGCGCTCTAATCACCCTGGTCCCCGCCTTGTAATGCAGCTGGGAGGAGTCACTGAAGTGACTATTTTCTGTCACACACAGCAAGACCTCAGATGCCAGTGAGGTGATCGGGCCCTCTCTGTGAGATGATCGGGCCCTCGCTCTATGGTGTGAGTGACCACAGTCGGTTAACAGGTGTAGTTTCTAACACCTAATCCTAACCATTGACCCTAGTCCTAATCCCTGACCCTAACACCTAATCCTAACCCTAATCCCTGACCCTAACACCTAATCCTAACCCTAATCCCTGACCCCAACACCTAATCCTAACCCTAATCCCTGACCCCAACACCTAATCCTAACCCTAATCCCTGACCCCAACACCTTATACTAACCCTAATCCCTGACCCCAACACCTAATCCTAACCCTAATCCCTGACCCCAACACCTAATCCTAATCCCTGACCCCAACACCTAATCCTAACCCTAATCCCTGACCTTAACACCTAATCCTAACCCTAATCCATGACCCTAACACCTAATCCTACCCCTGACCCTAAAATGTAATCCTAACCACTGACCCTAACAACTAATCCTGATCCTAATCCTAGCCCCTGATTCTAACACCTAATCCTAACCCTTGACCCTAATCTAATCCCTGACCCTAACACTTAATCCTATCCCCTGACCTTAATCCCTGACCCTAACATCTAATCCTAACCACAGAACCCTAACTAACCCTATCCCCTGACCTTAACACCTAATCCTATCCCCTGACCCTAACACCTAATCATAACCCCTGACCTTAAAACCTAATCCTAACCCTGACCCCTAAGTATGAATTACGTAGTGTTTTGGACGTAGCAAAAATATGCTACATCCAAAACGCTGCTAACACTGATTGTGGTTTCAGTCCGTAATGGTTCATGCCCACAATTAGGATTCGTAGCGTTTTGGATATCCACAATGCTGTATTGTACAGTAGCAGCACAGTGGATGGATTAATTAATCCCGTTTCCACTGTGATTCTTCATTACGCAGCATATCCTGACCTGTGCTGTGGTTTCCAGGGCTGCAGCCTGTTAATCTATTTCTGCAGAGATGCCAGTCCTCAGAGTGGGAGAACGTAGCGTCCGTGTCATGATCAGGGTTCTTGGTGCAGCATCCTTTTGCTGTATGCTCCCGCTCAGAACACTACCTTCTCTGCAAGCATAAATTGACATGCTGTGGCTCAGGAAGCTGCCACCACTGCCACATGTCAGTTTACACTGAGTAAAATAGAAGCACAGTGGAAACGGCATTCATTAATCCATCCACTGCGCTGGCACTGTACAATGCAGCATTTTGGGCCCAACAGAAAATATGCAGTGCTAGAATGCTGCTAATCCTGTTCAAGGGCACAGGTCCTAAAGATTTATTTTTTTTAATAAACATATATGTGCTATTGTTACCATCAAGGGTGTATGATTATGTTCATGGAGCTTAGGGGCATCATTTCAATGCAAGGTGTGTTGTGTGTATAAACACATGCATAGTAGTATATTCACATGAAACCATTGTTAAATGGTTCCTTGAAGCATAATCTCTTATGGTACCCGCACACGCCACAATCTCGCCTGGGGATATGTGGCGATCTGACATGCGTGGTCACGTTTCTCGTGCCCGACTCAGATCGCCAATGGCGGCTTCAGAATAAATGAGAGCTGCTGCTGTTCCCTGATTTTCCTCGGGATGTCAGTTTTATGTGAGGAAAGAGTGAAGCTGCCACTGATTGGCTGCATGTCTCATGTGACATAGTCTGGGGGCACCAAAGGGGAATTTTGCACAGGGTGCAATTTAGCCTGAGGCCGGCCCTGGTCCTCCATATAGTATAATGGACCCCCACAGTCCTCCACATACCATAATGCACCCCATAGTGCTCCATATAGTATAATGCAACCTCACAGACTTATATCATAGTGCAGCCTCACAACTCGCCATACAGCCCCCTCCTCCCCTATAATCTTCTGGCCAGCATGCACTCATTAAAAAATAAATCTGTACTTACCTTTCCTGGTTCCCCCACAGCTCCGTTCTGCTTGCCATAACTGAGATACGGGAGGAAGTAGTGACCGCCTGTGTTCCACTGTGGAACGCATAAAGCAGGAAGTGCCGCCTACTCCTATTGTGGAGGAGACGGCACCACCAGGTTGATAAATGCGTTCCACCGTGGAAAGAGGAAGCGAGGGGCGGTGCAGAGGAGGGGGCTGCAGCAGTGCAGAGGAGGGGACTGCAGCAGTAGGAGTCTCCTTAACGCACTGTGGTGCCGCGCAGTGAAGCGGACCTGGGGATTTGGGATTAGGTCAGCAATGTCTGATCAGTAGGAGTGCGACACCTAGCACCAGTGACAGTCAACTGTTCTAGGTGTCAACTGGAGCTGCTCTGTCTACTATTTAGTGGCCATGGCCATCTACTGCACATATGTCCCCCTATTCAAATCCATAAAAGTCACATGTGCAGTTTGGTCTGCAGCCACTACAGTAGACAGAGCAACTGGTTAAGGGCAGGGACACACTGTCCGACAGACATGCGAGTTTCTCGGACGACACTCGGATGAAGCTGGAGCAGTGACCCTGAATGACCTCTCCCTGTCTGGACCGGGAGTGTGGAGCCGCACAAAAACACAAGGAGCTGAAACTCCCGATTATCTGTGGATCTCCAGCAGATCCTGGTAGGAGGGAGGCGCGATCATAGAGCAAATCCAAAACCGAAAAGCAATACTTTACCTCAAATCAGCAGCTCTCATCAGCTCCAGCTTGTCTGCAGACCAAAGTACATGGAGCCTGTGTACACAGTGCCCACCGCCACCTCAGCCTGCAGTGAATGTGGCCATCCCTGGAGAAGAGCAGCCGGGCTGGAGCAGGTCAGGAGAGCACATAATGGAGGAGGCTCCGCTGAGCGCCCTGGCCAGCAGAACAAGAAGTTCCTCCATGGCAGTGAGATGGGCGGGCCGTGTGTATGCCTCCTTCAATACCCGCAGTCTTTTTGCTACGTCCTCCCGCATGTTATGACGTGCGAGAGGAAGGAGGGGGGTGGGAGCATAGCGGCAGCCTCGCTGCAAGTTTGACATCAGCGGCGCCAATGCCTGTGCCTGCAGAGTGTGGACAGTGGCGGATTATAATTAGTGCAATTTACCCTGGGCCGCTGGGTTTCCCCCCCAGAGCCTTGGGCCCCGGGCTACCACCCAGATTGACCTCATTATATTCCGCTACTGTATATGAACCATTGAATTGTAAAGCGCTGCGGAATATGTTGGAGCTATATAAATAAAGATTATTATTATTAGAAGGTCTCCTGGTCGGAATACAATAATATGCCAATATCTGCCTACTGACGCTGAGAGTAAACTACAAGGAAAACTCTGAATTAAGGATTGTGGCCAGACACACAATCTGTCCATTTCTCTTGGTGAAATAAGATTTTGGAGATTTCAGTTAACCCTTTAAAACCTGAACTTTTTAGCTTTTTTAGCTTTGGGCTTATGAAAGGAATAGAAATAGTATAGCACCACTGCCCTCTGGTGGACAAAACTGGAACTGCCACTCATTTGGTATTACCCTTTTAATTCCCTATTTTTTCCTTAAACCCTTGACATAACTCATGTATTTTTTGTTACAAATATGTTTGTCACTTCAAAAAATTTTTTGCCTATATTAAAATGTTTGATGTTATTTAGAAAGATTATAAATCACTCATGATCACCAGTAGCTAACTTGAAGCTCATGGGCACCGATGTGAAAGCTCCAAACAGGGCCCACAATTAGCACAAATCTTTAATAGCGTTAGTCTTTTTCTTTAGGCCAAAGGCACTTTTGGGCCCCCCCCCCCAGGCTCCAGGGCATCGAACAATATGTATAAGCTTCTCCAAAGCCTATGATCCAAAAAAAAAGTCCACCTTTGACCAATAACACTGCATCCTCGTCTAGCTTCCAGGGGTCAGGGTATAAATGTTGGTGAGTATATAAGCTTTTCATGGGGGGACCCCAATCTCCATCACTTTATGACGTCCATATGACCTCATGTGGCACATGGAGATGGGGTGCAGACATTCCTATTAAGCATCCATTCCATATCATAATATTAATTAAAGGGAAACACCTGGAAATGGAGAACAGTATAGAAAAAACGCAGTAAGGGGCATAAAGGAGCATCTGTGCAATGCAGCCGAAAACCAGGGCCCAACAGCATGGACGGCATCGTAAGGGGCTATCTGGATTTACCAAATAGTTCATTAGAAAAATAAAATGACATATTTTTGCAATATACTTTCTGTATTGGTTTTTGCAGTTCAGGATCTCCGCTTGCTGTCTGTCATTCAGCTGTGGGCACAGAAGATGCGGGGCCCCAACACAGCGATGGGCACAGAAGATGTGGGGCCCGGGCACAGCGGTGGACACAGAAGATGTGGGGCCTGAGCACAGCGGTGGACACAGAAGATGTGGGGCCTGGGCACAGCTGTGGGCACAGAAGATGCGGGGCCCCGACACAGCGGTGGGCACAGATGTTGGGCCCAGGCACAGCGGTGGACACAGAAGATGTGGGGCCCGGGCACAGCGGTGGGCACAGAAGATGTGGGGCCCGGGCACAGCGGTGGGCACAGAAGATGTGGGGCCCGGGCACAGCGGTGGGCACAGAAGATGTGGGGCCCGGGCACACCGGTGGGCACAGAAGATGGGGGGCCCGGGCAGACCTTGCCATGAGGACGGGGATGGAGGACACTAATCTACCAATAATTATAAACACTTGTATAATCAGCCTGAAAAGAATGAGCTCCATTGTGGCCCCAGAGAGGTGATCACCCAGTGTTCCCCGACCTCAGATCTGCCATCTATGAGCTATGTGACAACGCTCCTCCGGGACCTTCCTGCCACCCAGCCCAGCCCGCCCCTGCCACCATCAGAGCAGAGACCCCGACTACAGAGGAACGGGGCAGATAGAGCCAGATAACAGATCAGAACAGGGATCTGTGATTAAAACTAAAGAAAGAAGAAGCTTTGTAATAAAGAAAAGTCCTTTAAGGTGACACAATCCCAGGGAACAAAAGTGCCAGTATCTACATACCGAGTTACATCATAGCTACCGGGCATCTCAATGAATTAGAATATCCCCATATGTATTGAATTACTGAAATAAATTTCATGAAACACATATAGTATATAGAGTCATTAGACAGAGTGATCTATTTCATGTGTTTATTTCTGTTAATGTTGCTGATTATGACTTACAGACAATGAAAACCCAAAGGTCATTATCTGAGAAAATTAAAGTAGGGAGGATGAAGGGTTAAAAACTGTGCTGCCATATTCCACGAGACATCAAAGGGTGAATATGACATTGATTTACTAGTCAACGCGTTTCAGGGCTCCCAGGCCCCTTCCTCAGGACTTATCAGTATCATTTCACCATGTTTCAGGGACCCCTTATACACGTTGTCTAATAAATCAATATTATATTCACCCTTTGATGTAGGCTGTAAGCCGGAATCATCAACATTAACAGAAATGAACACTTGAATTAGATCACCTATGATCTCTCATCTACCGAGACTTATAAATTTGGATGCTACATACACACAACACACAATATGTGACACACTATGTTACGCACACATAGGACACACAAATGTATTCACAGAGGACACACATAGTACACTGTCTGCAGAATTATTAGGCAAATGAGTATTTTGATCACATGATACTTTTTATACATGTTGTCCTACTCCAAGCTGTATAGGCTTGAGAGCCAACTACCATATAGTAAATCAGGTGATGTGCATCTCTGTAATGAGGAGGAGTGTGGTGTAATGACATCAACACCCTATATAAGGTGTGCTTAATTGTTTTTTTTCTTTGAAGGGTGGTGAGGTGATGATGGGGTTGGGCTAGTGCGGCAGTGAGGGCAGACTCGTGACTCACGCTGCTGCCATTTTTTTTCACTCTGTAATGCGCAGGTTCAGATCAGGTGTACAAAAATGGCGGCCGCATGCGCAGTTACTAGCAGGGTGACGTCACGATGATGGCAGACTCTGAGGCGTGCTTGTGAGGGATTATGGCAGGGGGTGGCGCAGCAACACCAGCGGAGGAGAAGGACCCAGAAGACAGCAGCAGCACACGGCGCTGCCGGCAGGAATGCGCAGTGTGCCCCATCGACTGTGTCAATATGGCAGCCGCAACATTTTTCTTTTCCATTTCAGCTGGCCAATCAGGTGGCACTTTATCGGGGACCTCCAGACGCAATGGCACAAGGCATTTATGCAAGTAGAAAATCTACATTGGGTGTGAGATTTCTACAGATCCCATCCACCGTGCTGAAAGTGAAAGATGCTGTGTTTTTTGCAAAATGATAATATATAGCACCAAAAACTCCTGATATAGAGAAGGGGTCAGTGCACTAAATTCCCCACAGTTTCCCCATCAGGGGGTGATGCCTAGGAGCGGTGTGATCACAGTATGGCGGCTCTAGAAGACGGAGCAGATTCCTTGCAATCACAATGGGGATATTTCTTAATAGCGTTGTGAGGTTTCCGGATTAATAAACCGCAAAATAAAGTCTTGCAAATTACCCTTAATGGCTCGGACGCTTGATGGACACATTTCCTTCCCATGGCTGGAGACAGGTACAGTACATGACCCCCCAAAAAGTATGGAATAAAAATATAGAAATGCTTCATAATTACACTGAGTAATAATGTCACCCACGCAGAATTCAAGAAAGGCTTTATTATACAAATCACATAAAAAGCTGGAGTTCTCCCAAACTCTTATATAAAATACATATCTTCTTGGGAGTTGTAGAGTTTGATTAAGAACATTAAGGCTGTGTGCCCACATACCGGCTTTGTGCCGGTGGGCGGCTGGGCGGACCCGCCAGGAAGCTCTGCAGGCGTCCACCGGCTTCCTGGCGGGTATGTGAGGCGGGTGCGGGCGGGTGCACAGCGGGTTAGCGCTGGCGGTTCTGCAGCGGCTGGAAGCAGCACATGATTCTGCTTGCAGCCGCTGCAGAACCGGCCGGTTTATAGGACATGCTCATTCTTTGCTAACCCGCTGGGAACCCAGCGGGTTAGCAACAGATGAGCATGTGTAAACCGCCGCTGTGTGCACAGCGGGTGTCGGTTTACATAGGTTTTAATGTTAATCCAAACGCCGGTTTGGATTAACATAAATTTACATAAAACTTATGTAAACCGACCGGCGGTTTACACATCTAAACCGGCCCTAACCCGGCATGTGGGCACACACCCTTATTGTTATTTTTGTATATTTCATAAAATTTTCATTAAAAATAATGTATAAGCCGCAGTTTCCAAAAATGATTTGGAATAAAAATGTTCAATATGAAAATGATCACGTTGTTCTTATTCTCTATAAGATTTACAGGACCAACCACTGACTGCAATGATTTGGCCACTTTGGGCACTTGCCCCTTTACTGTAAACTCCATAAATGTCCCCTCTGGTGTCTTCACTTATCGGGGAATGGTGGCCACCAGTCCCCCCCTTCCTCCATATACCACAGTGGAGATGTGGCCACACACAGACGCTCCTTGCTCCTCTTATGGAGAATGTGGCGGGAAATTTGAATCCTACTGGTGACCAATAGCAGCTGGAGCTGATGATCACATGGTGATGTCTTTGTCTACACAGAACTCGATGACATCACAAGTCTAGATGAAGAATGTACACACAGCCAGACTTGTCATTTCAGCGACTACCTGTTGGAGGCACAAACCTACAGGTACACGAAGGAGAAAGCCAAGCTGTCATGAGACTGTATAGACGTCCACCTTATGGCCAGCGGCTGCTGATGAAGGCTGTCTCATCATGCAAGTCAATATGATGACGGGGGCGGCTGATCTAAATTGTTTTCCCTTTTTGTCTCAGAAAAAGAACGAAGCCAGTAAATCCGTCCGTCACGGTGCCCAGAAATGGATCACAATGGACTCCCTGAGCAAACCCTAAATCAGGTAAGTTCATTCTTACAGGGTTAATGTCTCTCTCATCTTCTCATTATATAAAACTTTCCAATAGAAGATAATGAAGGAAAATCCCTTTTATCAGTCCCAGATTCCTTTGCTGGGTACACGTGTGGGACAATCAGTAGACAAGAGGGGCCCCGTCCATGAGAAGACAGGGGCCACATTTATCAATAACTGTCCTTAATACCCATAGCAACCAATCAGAGCTCAGCTTGCCAACCTTATAACAATGTTGAAAGAATTAAATCTTCCCTGATTGGTTGCTACAGACAAAGAGGAAAGTGTTGGAACCTTGAAATTGTTCCAGAAAATGACGTTTTTCTCCCTGAAAATTATTGCAATTACAAGTTTATTTACCGTATATGGGTCATTCCATGTCAAGTGAACCAATGATTATTACCTCTATATTTTTAATTCTTTTGAGATTTTGTTATTTGATAATAGCATGTCAGACAATGCAAAATGTGAAGAGAAAAACTTTTTAAAAAATTTATTTTTTTTTAAAATGATTTTCAAAGTTCGCAAAAAGTGTGAATTTCGCTGTTGCCTGCCTTTACGTTTCTCCTCATAACTCAGGCTAGGAATAAAATAGAGAGACAAAATAAACACCATTCTACTCAGAACTATACAGGCTTTCACCAGATATGTCACAAGAGGATCTTTGTTAATATTTTACCCATGTGATCGCAAGCGCAAAACTTTAAAACGTATTTCCAAAAAATCGGCGCGCTTTAAATATTTCAAAACTGCCCATGTGTCTGCTTTGCTCTTAGCCACATCTGTACCAAATTTTAAGTTGGGATCGCAATGGGATCATATTTTAACATATTTTACTATTAATAGCGTCAATGGGTCATTCCATATCAAGTGATCTAAATATGAATATTTTTTTTTACCTGACGTCTTTAGATTTTTTTTTTTTTTGTTCCTTTATGAAGTACTACTTTAGTTAATTACAAATTAAAAGTTTGGAATTTTTTTCTTCATCAGTTAATTTTTTACAGATTTTTAAAGTTTAAAAAAAGGGTGAATTTTGGCCTGGTATGACTTTAAAATTTTTTATCTCGGGCTAGAAATAAGATAGAGAAACAAAATAAACACCATTCTACTCAGAACTGTCCAGGCTTTCACCAGATATGTCACAAGAGTATATTTGTTAATTTTAATTTTTTACCTATGCGAATGCAAACGCAACATTTTGAAACGCATTTCCGAAAAAACATTTTAATAAAAATTTTCCAAAACTGCCCATGTGTCTTTTATGCTCTTAGCCACATCTGTACCAAATTTCAAGTTGGGATCGTGATGGGATCATATTTTAAAATATTTAACTATGGTTAATCTCATTTTTATTAAATTTTGAAAAAACATATGAAAGACATACATTCAATCTTTTAACAAAATCTTGAGACATATAAAATATACAAAAAGAGAATTCACAAAGTTATTAGTAACTTTAAGATAAGCTGCAAATTTACTTTTGCGCTTATCTCTGGTGCAATATATACTACAATCTAAATATAATTCCAAACACTCAAGTATACAACCTTTCTCAGGGTTTTGAGATGTTCTGATGTCAAGGGGACAAGCAGCCCCAGCAGAATGATTTTTATTACTTGGCCCCTTCTAACAGGTTGACCACGTAAGTGGGTCATTACCCGTTGAAGCCTAGTTGGAATAGTCTATCGACTGGTGTACCGGAAAGGAAGGCCGAAATATTAATGATCTACTCACAGCTCAGAGTTTCCGATACCTGTCTAATGTTCACTAGAATTCTGAAGGTATAGGTGTAGAAAGGAAATGCCTAGACTGAATGTATCAGATGGGAAGAAAAGAGAGATAGAAAAGAAGAGAGAGAGAAGAGAAACAAAAACCATTAGAAAAAGTTATACTGGGAAAGAAAAGCCACGTAAGAAAAAAAGAAAAAAAGGAGGGGGGGGGGGACGGGTGAGGTATGGGAAGGAGAAAGGGTACTCATCCCACTGGCTCCCCATCAGCCAGAGGTCGAGCCATATTATCTGTGCTGGAAAAGATACTCCTAAATTCTGCAGAGTCGTGAAAAAGAATCCATTCCTGAGATCCCGACGCATCAGCTGCGAGCTCCTCCATTCGATATATGTCCATCAATTCTTTGAACCAATCAAGTAGAGATGGAGCCCGGCTTGATTTCCAGAACCTCGGGATCACAGCACGAGCAGCCGAGATGCAAAAGCGGAGAATATCCCTCTTCTGTAGCCCAATAGGACCTGGAAAAATGGATAACATTGCCGATTCTGGGCAGCATTCGGCTTGTTTACCTGTTATCCGGGCGTATGCATTGAAAACCTCAGACCAGAACCGCCGGATTTCCCCACAACTCCACCAAATGTGTATCATTGTACCCTTCTCTTCCCCACAGCGCCAGCAGGTATCAGGGGTTCCAGGGAACATGTTCCGGAGTGTCGTCGGGCACAAGTACCATCTAGTGAGCAGCTTATAGCTTCTTTCTTGTGCAGAACAAGCGCTAGCTAGTGAGTGAGTAAATATAAAGCATTTCTGCCAATTAGCTTCTGAAATGCTACACCCCAATTCCCTCTCCCAAGCACGTTGGAAGTAAAGGGTGCCCTGCTCTCTCATGGACCCTAAGGCCTGGTATAGAACTGATATTTTGCGCCTCGGAGGAGCCTCCAGTTGGAATAACCTCTCCAATACGTTGGGCGTCAATCTTACCCTGCAAGAGTGGTCAGCTGAATATAAGTATGCTCTGTATTGGAGAAATTCGAATCACTTAAGAGGTCTCGTAGGTTCTTTGAGTTGTAGCTCTGCCATCGGGGGCAAACCACCACTGGACAGAGTCTGTCCTACTCGGGTGTCATCCACAATCCACCAACATAAAAATCTCTGCCTGTCAAATCTGGGTGGGAAAGATGGGTTGGAAAAAAGGGGAGTCAAAGGGCTAAGTCTGTCGTTTAAGCGGAGGGTTTTCGTCACTAGGTGCCATACCTTCAAGGTGTTTCTGGTCATGTCTGTCAAAGGTACTAGGTCTGTGGAGTCTTTAGGGGAAATCCAAAGCAGGTGTTTCAGCGGAATCCCCAAACCCTCTTGCTCCACCCCTACCCATTTCTTGGAGGACGCATGATAATGACAATCTAGAGCTCTAACAAGAGAGGAAGCCACAAAGTACGCTCGTATGTTGGGTAGTCCAACCCCTCCTCTGGTCTCGGGCAAGGATAGGATATTCATTCGCAATCTGGACCTCTTGTTCCCCCAGACAAATCTAAGGATCATAGATTGCATTTTGGAGAGGAAGCCTCTATCCAATAGAACAGGAACTGTCTGAAAAGTATATAAGAGTCAGGGCAAGACATCCATCTTGACTACGTTTATTCTCCCGAACCAGGATAGCTTTAATTGTCTATAGGAGGTAAATGCCGATTCCACGTTAGTCAAAAGGGTTGATAATTTAAATTGAATATTTGTTTAAGATCTTTTGGTATAAGGACTCCCAAGTACTTAATGGCTTCTACTTTCCATTTAAATGGGAACTGTTTAGATAGATGAGAAACCAATTCTCCAGGCAAAGAAATATTGAGTGCCTCGGTTTTGGAGCAATTCACTTTAAAGTTGCTCAATTGTCCGAACCGTTCAAACTCCATTAAGACCGAAGGGATGGAGACCAGGGGCTGGGAGATGTAAAGTAGCAGGTCATCTGCAAATAAGGCTAATTTGTGATGACTCTGTCCCAGCTTGACCCCATGGACGCATTCATTGGACCTAAGTGCAAAATATTTAACTATTATAGTGTCAATTCAAAAATCACCAAGAACACAATCAGTCATTTTTTCACAATTGCCCGTCAATAGTTTGAATTTGATATAAAGAAACATAGTCTTGTAACATCTCAAATGAAAGCTGTTACCGTTCTGAGTAAAATGATGCCTCTCCCACTTCATTATCTTATTTCTAGCCTGAGATAAAAAAATGTAAAGTCATACCAGGCCAAAATTCACCCTTTTTTTAAACTTTAAAAATCTGTAAAAAATTAACTGATGAAGAAAAAAATTCTAAACTTTTAATTTGTAATTAACTAAAGTAGTACTTCATAAAGGAAAAAAAAATAAAAATCTAAAGACGTCAGGTAAAAAAAAATATTCATATTTAGATCACTTGATATGGAATGACCCATTGACGCTCTTACTAGTAAAATATGTTAAAATATGATCCCATTGCGATCCCAACTTGAAATTTGGTACAGATGTGGCTAAGAGCATAGCAGACACATGGGCAGTTTTTGAAATATTTAAAGCGCGCCGATTTTTCGGAAATGCGTTTTAAAGTTTTGCGCTTGCGATCACATGGGTAAAATATTAACAAAGATCCTCTTGTGACATATCTGATGAAAGCCTGGACAGTTCTGAGTAGATTGGTGTATATTTTGTTTATCTTATTTCTAGCCCGAGATATGATAGAAAATGTAAAGCCATACCAGGCCAAAATTCACACTTTTTTAAAACTTTAAAAATCTGTAAAAAATTAACAGATAAAGAAAAAAATTCAAAACTTTTTTTTTGAATTAGATAAAGTTGTTCTTCATATAGACAAAAATTTTTAAAAATCTGAGGACGTCAGGGAAAAAAAATATTCATTTTTGGATCACTTGACATGGAATGACCCATATACTCAAGTATAAGCCGACTTTTTAGCCCTTTTTTTGGGCTGAAAAAGTCCCCCTCGGCTTATACTCGAGTCAGTAAGTCTGGCCTGCCCGTGGGCGCTTACACACAGATCGCGTTTCCCCTCCTGCCACTTCCCTCCATCCTCCTGTCAGTTTGTGCTTTCTCCTAGGTCCCCTATTGTTTTCCCTGCTGGTTACCGGTATCTCCTTCCTCCTGGCATCTCAGATTCTGCTGCTTCCCAGATGTCCCCATCCGCCGCTTGCCTCCATGCTCCAAATGTGCTTGGAGCCAGATCAGTGCAATGAAATCCCTCCGCTGCTTACCTCTGTCCAAGTAATGTATTTGCAGCCAAATCGCTGCAATCAGATCCCTCCGCCGCTTATCTCAGTCATAATGTACTGTACTTGCGGCCAAATCACTTTACCCAGATCCCTCCGCCACAGTGTGTCCAGGGCACAGTAAAAAAAAAACACCTGCAGCTGCAACCCTGCCATACATTGTGAAAAAGGAAGGTGAGGCATTATTACTAGAACAATAGAGTATAATAGTATAATAGAGAAGGGGACAGAAGATTAGTGAGGGAAAGGAGAAGTAGTGCAGGGTATAGGATAAGCTGTATGCAGAGGGAAAGATGAATAGACCAGGGAAAGATGGATTCTCAGGGAAAGTACAGTGATAATAGAGCAGGGGTTAGCTGCAGGCCCGGACTGACAGGTGGGACTAGTGGGAACTTTCCCGATTGGCCGGTGATGGTGGCGTGGGCGGGGCCGTTGCACCCGCTCCTCCGGCCGGAGGCCAACTTTAAATCATTTTGCGGCCACCACCTCTGAGCACAGCGGGGAGTCAGCGGGCAGCAGCATTGAGCCACATGCTGCATAAGGGGCCGCTTGCCCTGGATTGCTGCTGGCCCTTTAACATCTTCTAATGACGCGCAGCCGCGATCGCGAAGTCGCAGTAATTTGGCACACACGCACATACCTGCAGGCTGCTGACACCATCCTCTCTATGCCGGCCCGACTCTGACTACAGGCGGGCTGCCTTGGTGAGTAAAGAAGTTGAGGGCGGCTGTATATATTTAGTGGTTTCCTTCCTGTGCCCCTGCACTGTACATATAATGGGGGTTTCCTGTGCCCCTGCACTATATATATACCAGGGTCCCCTGTGCCCCTGCACTGTACAGACAACAAAGTGTCCAATGCGACTGCACTATATATATACCGGGATCTCCTGTGACCCTGCACTGTATATATAATGGAATCTCCTGTGCCCCTGCACTGTATATATAATGGGATCTCCTGTGCCCCTGCACTATTTATATAACGAGATCTCCTGTGCCCCTGCACTGTATATATACTGGCATCCCCTGTGCCCCTGCACTGTATATATAATGGGGTCCCCTGTGCCCCTGCACTGTATATATACCGGGGTCTCCTGTGCCCCTGCACTGTATATATACCGGGGTCTCCTGTGCCCCTGCACTGTATATATAATGGGGTCCCCTGTGACCCTGCACTATATATATACCGGGATCTCCTGTGCCCCTTCACTGTATATATAATGGTATCTCCTGTGCCCCTGCACTATATATATACCGCGACCTCCTGTGCCCCTTCACTGTATATATAATGGGATCTCCTGTGCCCCTGCACTATTTATATAATGAGATCTCCTGTGCCCCTGCACTATATATATAGCGGGGTCCCCTGTGTCCCTGCACTGTATATATACCGGGGTCCCCGGTGCCTCTGCACAGTATATATAATGGGGTCCCCTGTGCCCCAGCACTGTATAGATAACAGAGTCTCCTGTGCCTCTTCACTGTATATATAATGGGGTCCCCTGTCATGGGCGTACCCAGGATCAAAACTAGGGGGGAGCAAGCCATGGTTGTTCAGGTTGTAAAATTGCGCACCGGGGCCCATCAGACTCATTACGCCACTGGGGAGCCCTATGGGGGGCTGTATATGAAATGGGAGCCCTATGGGGGGCTGTATATGAAATGGGAGCCCGTATGGGGGGCTGTATGAGATGTAAGTTCCATCTCATATACAGCCCCCCCAATGTCCCATAGGGCTCACATCTCATATACAGCCCTCCATAGGGCTGCCATCTCATATACAGCCCCCCATAGAGGTCCCATATCATATACAGCCCCCTTATAGGGCTCCCATATCATATATAACCCTGCCATAGGGCACCCAAATCATATTCAGCCCCTCATAGGGCTTATGTATCATATACAGCCCCTCCATACGGCTCCCATCAAGAGAGCCCTATGGGGGGTTGTATATGATATGGGAGCCCTATGGGGTGGGCTGTATATGATATGGGAGCCTTATGGGGGGCTGTATATGATATTGGAGTCCCATCTCATATACAGCCCCCCCAATACCCCATACAGCCCTCATATCATATACAACAGCCCCCCATAGGGCTCCTATATCATATATAGGCTGTCCCCCCCCTGCCCCACTCTGGGTACGCCCATGTATATTTGTGTATATGACTGTATGTGTGTGATTGTGTGTATATGATTGTGTATGTGTTTATGATCATATATGTGTGTATATTACTGTGTATGTGTGGATATGATTGTGCATATTTATCATTGTGTATATGATTCTGCATTTATGATTATGTGTATATGATCATGTATGTGTGTGTATATGACTGTATGATTGTGTACGTGTGTATATGATTACCCAATATGATGGTATGTGTGTATGAGTGTATGATTGTGTGTATATGACTGTGTATGATTGTGTACGTGTGTATATGATTACCCAATATGGTATGTGTGTATGATTGTGTGTATATGACTGTGTATACGATTATGCATGTGTGTATATGACACAATTATATACACAGACATACACAATTGTATACACACATATTGTGTATGATTCTGCATGTGTATATACAATTGTGTATGTCTGTGTATATGATTGTGTCATATACACACATGCAGAATCATACACACAGACATATACAATCATATGCAGACATTTACAATTATATACACATGTGCACTATCATATACACACATACACAATCAGTAATATACACAGACAGGCATATACAATCATATATATATATATATATATGCACAATCATATATACTCACAATCAATCATAGACACACATGCACAATCATATATACTCACAATCAATCATAGACACACATGCACAATCATATATACTCACAATCATAGACACACACGCACAACCATATATACTCACAGTCAATCATATACACACACAATCATATATACTTACAATCATATAGACACACAATCATATATACTCACAATCATAGACACACATGCACAATCATATATACTCACAATCAATCATATACACACACACACACAATCATATATACTCACAATCAATCATATACACACACACACAATCATATATACTCACAATCAATCATAGACACACATGCACAATCATATATACTCACAATCAATCATATACACACACACACAATCATATATACTCACAATCAATCATATACACACACACACACAATCATATATACATACACACACAATCATATATACTCACAATCAATCATATACACACACATACAATCATATATACTCACAATCAATCATATAAACACATACACAATCATATATACTCACAATCAATCATATACATACATACACAATCATATATACTCACAATCAATCATATACACACATGCACAATCATATATACTCACAATCAATCATATACACACATACACAATCATATATACTCACAATCAATCATATACATACATGCACAATCATATATAACTCACAATCAATCATATACACACACTAACACAATCATATATACTCACAATCAATCATATACACACACATGCACAATCATATATACTCACAATCAATCATATACACACATGCACAATCATATATACTCACAATCAATCATATACACAATACACAATCATATATACTCACAATCAATCATATACACACATACACAATCATATATACTCACAATCAATCATATACATACATACACAATCATATATACTCACAATCAATCATATACACACATGCACAATCATATATACTCACAATCAATCATATACACACATACACAATCATATATGCTCACAATACAATCATATACATACATACACAATCATATATACTCCCAATCAATCAATATACACACATACACAATCAATATATACTCACAATCAATCATATACACACATTACACAATCAATATTATACTCACAATCAATCATATACACACACACACAATCATATATACTCACAATCAATCATATACACACATACACAATCATATATACTCACAATCAATCAAAATACATACATACACAATCATATATACTCACAATCAATCATATACACACATGCACAATCATATATACTCACAATCAATCATATACACACATACACAATCATATATGCTCACAATCAATCATATAATACATACACAATCATATATACTCACAATCAATCATATACACACATGCACAATCATATATACTCACAATCAATCATATACATACATACACAATCATATATACTCACAATCATATACACACATGCACAATCATATATACTCACAATCAATCATATACACACATGCACAATCATATATACTCACAATCAATCATATACACACACACAATCATATATACTCACAATCAATCAATATACATACATCACAATCATATATACTCACAATCAATCAATATATCACACATACACAATCATATATACTCACAATCAATCATATACACACATACACAATCATATATACTCACAATCAATCATATACACACATACACAATCATATATACTCACAATCAATCATATACACACACACAATCATATATACTCACAATCAATCATATACATACATACACAATCATATATACTCACAATCAATCATATACACACATACACAATCATATATACTCACAATCAATCATATACACACATACACAATCATATATACTCACAATCAATCATATACACACATGCACAATCATATATACTCACAATCAATCATATACACACATGCACAATCATATATACTCACAATCAATCATATACATACATACACAATCATATATACTCACAATCAATCATATACACACATACACAATCATATATACTCACAATCAATCATATACACACATACACAATCATATATACTCACAATCAATCATATACACACATGCACAATCATATATACTCACAATCAATCATATACACACACACAATCATATATACTCACAATCAATCATATACACACATACACAATCATATATACTCACAATCAATCATATACACACATACACAATCATATATACTCACAATCAATCATATACATACATACACAATCATATATACTCACAATCAATCATATACACACATCACAATCATATATACTCACAATCAATCATATACACACATGACACAATCATATATACTCACAATCAATCATATACACACATGCACAATAATATATACTCAACAATCAATCATATACATACATGCACAATCATATATACTCACAATCAATCATATACACACATGCACAATCATATATACTCACAATCAATCATATACACACATACACAATCATATATCTCACAATCAATCATATACAACATACACAATCATATATACTCACAATCAATCATATACACACATCACAATCATATATACTCACAATCAATCATATACATACATGCACAATCATATATACTCACAATCAATCATATACACACATGCACAATCATATATACTCACAATCAATCATTACATACACATACACAATCATATATACTCACAATCAATCATATACATACATACACAATCATATATACTCACAATCAATCATATACACATGCACAATCATATATACTCACAATCAATCATATACACAACATCACAATCATATATACTCACAATCAATCATATACACACATGCACAATCATATATACTCACAATCAATCATATACACAATCACAATCATATATACTCACAATCAATCATATAACACATCACAATCATATATACTCACAATCAATCATATACACTACATACACAATCATATATGCTCACAATCAATCATATACATACATCACAATCATATATACTCACAATCAATCATATACACATCACAATCATATATACTCACAATCAATCATATACATACATGCACAATCATATATACTCACAATCAATCATAACACAACATCACAATCATATATACTCACAATCAATCATATACACACATGCACAATCATATATACTCACAATCAATCATATACATACATACACAATCATATATACTCACAATCAATCATATACACACACATGCACAATCTTAATATATCACAATCAATCATATACATACATACACAATCATATATACTCTCACAATCAATCATATACATACATGCACAATCATATATACTCACAATCAATCATATACATACATACACAATCATATATACTCACAATCAATCATATACACACTACAATCATATATACTCACAATCAATCATATGCACACATACACAATCATATATACTCACAATCAATCATATACACACATCACAATCATATATACTCACAATCAATCATATACATACATACACAATCATATATACTCACAATCAATCATATACAACATGCACAATCATATATACTCACAATCAATCATATACATACATACACAATCATATATACTCACAATCAATCATATACACATCACAATCATATATACCACATCAATCAGATTACACAATCACTTCTAATCTATCACATCACATTACAACATGCATCTTATATTTCAATCAATCTATACCACACATCATATATCTCACAATCAATCATATACATACATACACAATCATATATACTCACAATCAATATATTAACACATGCACAATCATATAACTCACAATCAATCATATACACACATCACAATCATATATACTCACAATCAATCATATACACACATGCACAATCATATATACTCACAATCAATCATATACAACATACACAATCATATATACTCACAATCAATCATATACATACATCACAATCATATATATCACAATCAATTCATATACACACATACAATCATATATACTCACAATCAATCATATCACACAACACAATCATATATATCACAATCAATCATATAACACATACACAATCATATATACTCACAATCAATCATATACACATACACAATCATATATACAATCAATCATTACAACATACAATCATTACTCACATCAATATATACACACATACACAATCATATATACTCACAATCAATCATATACAACTACACATAATCAAATATATATACACACAATTCAATCATATACACACATGCACAATCATATATACTCACAATCAATCATATACACACATCACAATCATATATACTCACAATCAATCATATACAACATCACAATCATATATCACATCAATCATATAACACATCACAATCATATATCACAATCAATCATATCATACATCACAATCTATATACTCACAATCAATCATATACATACATACACAATCATATATACTCACAAATCAATCATATACACATACACAATCATATATACTCACAATCAATCATATACAACATACACAATCATATATACTCACAATCAATCATATACACACATGCACAATCATATATACTCACAATCAATCATATACACACACACAATCATATATACTCACAATCAATCATATACACACATCACAATCATATATACTACAATCAATCATTACACACATACACAATCATATATACTCACAATCAATCATATACATACACATTACACAATCATATATACTCACAATCAATCAATATCATATACACAATCAATCATATATACTCACAATCAATCATATACACACATGCACAATCATATATACTCCAATCAATCATATACATACATGCACAATCATATATACTCACAATCAATCATAGACACACATGCACAATCATATATACTCACAATCAATCATAGACACACATGCACAATCATATATACTCACAATCAATCATATACATACATACACAATCATATATACTCACAATCAATCATATACAACATGCACAATCATATATACTCACAATCAATCATAACACACATGCACAATCATATATACTCACAATCAATCATATACATACATACACAATCATATATACTCACAATCAATCATATACATACATACACAATCATATATACTCACAATCAATCATATACACAACACAATCATATATACTCACAATCAATCATATCAACATACACAATCATATATACTCACAATCAATCATAACACACATGCACAATCATATATACTCACAATCAATCATATACATACATACACAATCATATATACTCACAATCAATCATATACATACATGCACAATCATATATACTCACAATCAATCATATACATACATACACAATCATATATACTCACAATCAATCATATACACACACAATCATATATACTCACAAGTTACAATCACTTGCAGACATACACACATTGGGGCTCTTTATACTTTTGGTGATTCTTCTGGCACATCTTCTTTCTTCTGTCCCACAAACAGCTGTATGTCCTCTTCAGCGGCAAGTGTGTGCACTGTGACCTCCTTGTTCAAAAGTTTTTTATTGAGTTTTATAATACAAGGTAAATGATTAAACATACATATGATAATACTGAGTCTGCGGTAGTTTCAGTTAGTTCAAACAAAACAGGTAAGGTAATGTCCTTGCAACGAGCATAGGACTAGTCTGCGAAAAATCAGCATAGTTAAAGTTAACAACACATCTCGTAATTTATGAGCTTTTATAACTAATTGAATAATATAATTCAATTAACATAAATTCTGATGTTTGGTTAAAAGGGGGAGGGAGGTGACCTCCTACACACATGGCCGCACACAGCAACTGCTCTAGACCCTGCTGCTGTCTGCTCTGCTGAACTGTGATGCAGAGGAGGGGCGGACCTTCACTGCACAATGTGTAGTGTGGCCGGCCAGATCACTGTCTGTGCAGCAGAGAACTGCAAGCAGTTTTGCTGTGTTGCAGCTACATGCAGCATACGCGGCCTGGCAATGTTTGACGCTGGGAGAGCGAGCGGCCCTGCACAGTAATGGAAAGCCGACCGCCCTGTATACACGCCGCTGACCGCATGGTGAGAGCGGGCGGCCCAGCAGTCGCAGGGGTCAGCGCGCACTCAGTGCTGCACTCCCCTTCCTCTTGGGGGGCAGCGGCCCCCCCCGGCCCCACGCATGGGTTACCAGTGTCCCTGTGCCTCTGCACTGTATATATACCGGGGTCTCCGGTGCCTCTGCACTGTATATATAATGGGGTCCCTCATGTGCCCCCTGCACATGTATAATAACGGGGTCTCCTGTGCCCCTGCACTGTATATATAATGGGGTCTCCTGTGCCCCTGTACTGTAGTATATATAGTGGGATCTCCTGTGCCCCTGCACTGTAAATATACCGTGGTCTCCTGTGCCCCTACACAGTATATATACCGGGGTCTCCGGTGCCTCTGCACTGTATATATAGTGGGATCTCCTGTGCCTCTGCACTGTATATATAGTGGGATCTCCTGTGCCCCTGCACTATTTATATAATGAGATCTCCTGTGCCCCTGCACTGTATATGTACCGTGGTCCCCTGTTCATCTGCACTGTTATATATACCGGGGTCTTCTGTGCCCCTGCACTGTATATCTAATGGGGTCCCCTGTGCCCCTGCACTATATATATACCGGGATCTCCGGTGCCCCTTCACTGTATATATAATAGGATCTCCTGTGCCCCTGCACTGTATATATAATGGGATCTCCTGTGCCCCTGCACTATTTATATAATGGGATCTCCTGTGCCCCTGCACTAATTATATAATGAGATCTCCTGTGCCCCTGCACTGTATATATACCGGGGTCTCCTGTGCCCCTGCACTGTATATATACCGGGGTCTCCGGTGCCTCTGCACTGTATATATAATGGGGTCTCCTGTGCCCCTGCACTGTATATATAGTGGGATCTCCTGTGCCCCTGCACTGTATATATAGTGGGATCTCCTGTGCCCCTACACTGTATATATACCGGGGTCTCCTGTGCCCCTGCACAGTATATATACCGGGGTCTCCGGTGCCTCTGCACTGTATATATAATGGAATCTCCTGTGCCCCTGCACTATTTATATAATGAGATCTCCTGTGCCCCTGCACTGTATATATACCGTGGTCCCCTGTTCACCTGCACTGTATATATACCGGGGTCTCCTGTGCCCCTGCACTGTATATATACCGGGGTCTCCTGTGCCCCTGCACTATATATATACCGGGATCTCCTGTGCCCCTTTACTGTATATATACCGGGGTCTCCTGTACCTTTGCACTGTATATATACCGGGGTCTCCTGTGCCCCTGCACTGTATATATACCGGGGTCTCCTGTGCCCCTGCACTGTATATATACCGGGGTCTCCTGTGCCTATCACTATATATATACCGGGATCTCCTGTGCCCCTTCACTGTATATATACCGGGGTCTCCTGTGCCTTTGCACTGTATATATACCGGGGTCTCCTGTGCTACTGCACTGTATAAATAATATATACACATAGAGGAGTCCCCACAACCAGACGCCATCTCCCCATGTCACATAATACTGAACGCTATTCAGACAAGAAGCTCAGAGCAGACATCACTGCCCACCTCACAGAGGGAGAATTCAGTTCCTTGCCAGTACCAGCATTATGGCTACCATAGGGGGTATTGTGGCTACTGAAGGGCATTGTGACTACCACAGGGAGCATTGTGGCCAACACAGGGGGCATTATGGCTACCACTGGAGGCCTTGTGGCTACCATAGGAGGTATTGTTACTACCACATGGAGCATTCAGGGGCATTGTGACTATCACAGGAGGCATTTTGACTACCATGGGTGGCATTCTAGCTACCACAGGGGGCATTGTGACAATCAAAGGGAGCATTGTGACTACCACATGCTCCAGACTTGTGTGTGTGTGTGTGTGTATATATATATATATATATATATATATATATATATATATATCAACCCCATACATCAATAGGTACATATATGAACAATTGCACCCAGTGTGCACAGCTCTACAATATATGCTACTATGTGTTAGTATGTTCTGTGGCGCTGTATATATAGTATTTAGTTTGGGGCAGTGACTATATATACCAGTATTTTGTATAATCTATAGTGGGGAATCCACAGTGTACAGGGGAGGGTCTGTATTCATCACAGGGTGCATAAGGAGGTTCTCACTGAACAGGGGAGGTTCTGTATTCGTCATCTGTATTGAATTCTATGGAGTTTTCACTTTACATGTTGCTAGGCAACCTCTGAGCAGAGCTGCTTGAAGGCTCTATCACAAGATTCCATGATGACATCACAGCTATTATGACATCATAGATCAGTCTCTACTTATACAGGGCACACAGGATTCCAGTTGTCATTCTTGGTTCTATAGTGGGTGACTGACAATTCTTGCAGTTTATTCACTATGGCTGAAAATCTTCTAGACAATCTTCAGGTACATGCACTGCTGGGGATTCTTATCAACAATTGCCCCGACATTGTGCATCTACCACCCGATGGCGTCCTGAGCTTCTCTCACCGGCTGGTGTTGGGATTAGTACAGGACTGCCTGACCAACTACCAACAAGGTCATCTAACCTCAAAGAATCTGACAGATTTATCTAAGAACATCAGGACAATTCTGCAGCAGGTAAATGGTGGACAATCCACACAAAACCTATTCATAATATATTAATTGAGTAAAGGGTAATCAGGGCACTAAGCGGTACTGACAGTCAAGTCCGGGATGACTTCCCGTTAAGGCAAATTCCCCTTCGGTGGTGCACAGCCAAAGCACCAAGTCAATCAACAAACAATAGAAAAAGAGGCGGCACTCACCGAATTATTCCAGATGGTCTTGTATTCCGTAATTTTTTTTTATGCATTATGATAAAATGTATCAATTTGTGTCATCTACAGGTGCATCTCAATGAATTAGAATAACATCAAAACGTTAATTTATTTCAGTAATTCAATACAAAAAGCGAAACGCAAATATTATATAGAGTTATTACAAACAGAGTGATCTATTTCAAGTGTTTATTTCTGTTAATGTTGATGATTAAAGCTTACAGCCCATGAAAACCCAAAGGTCTCAGAATATTGAAGTATGTATTGAATTACTGAAATAAATTAACTTTTTGATGATATTCCAATTCATTGAGATCACCTGTATTTTTCATTAGGGATGGGCGAATCTACTCGCTAGGACTCGTTACTCGGCGAGTAGTAAGGGACTCGCAGGACTCGGTACTCTGCGAGTTTCCCAGGGATTACTCGCACGAGTCCAATGCAAATCAATATCAATCCTAGTATTGTCAGAAACGCTGACAAAACTAGGATTGCCATTGTTTGCATTAGACTCGTGCGAGTAATCACTGGCTACTGTGCCAGTGATAGCAGGGAAACTCGCAAAGTAACTGCTGTTTCTTTGCGAGCGGAGTCCAGCTGTCTTCTCTGTGCAGCTCCAGGGTCCTAGAGCCCACCTGCTCACAGACATGATGTAGCAGTGCTGAGATTGTTCTCAGTCTGCTCATTCCCTGTGCATAGACATCTATCTATTCACAGGGATGAGCAGAGAGGACATCGCGTTTTGGACTACGTCGGACGGAAGAGGATTTTTTTAATTAAAGATGGAGTCCCTAATGGCTTTTTTTTTATTTCAAATAAAAATTTTTCTCTGTGTTTTTTTAACCCTTTATTGGAGATTCTTAGTGGCTGGGTCAAATGTGGCCTGACATTAAGAATCTCGGGCTTAATACCAGCTTGTATAACAAAGCTGGTATTAACCCCTTTATTACCCAGCGTGCTACCGCCACCAGGGCCGCTGGAAGAGCGGGGTTCAGCGCCAGAGGATGGCGCTTCAATGAACGCGCCATCTTCTGGGGCGGCTGCGGGCTGCAATTTGCAGTGGGGGGTGCCCAGAAAGCTTGGGCATCCCTGCGCTGCGGATTCCAGCCCCCAGCTGCTTAGCTGTACCTGGCTAGACATAGAAATTGCGCGGAGCCCCAGGCATTTTTTTAAAATTATTTCATGAATTTCAGAGTCAGAGTCTCAGAGTCAGAATCTCAGAATTTCATGAAATAATTTAAAAAAAATGCGTGGGGCTCGGCGCAATTTCTATGTCTAGCCAGGTACAGCTAAGCAGCTGGGGGCTGGAATCCGCAGCGCAGGGATGCCCAAGCTTTCTGGGCACCCCCCGCTGCAAATTGCAGCCCGCAGCCGCCCCAGAAGATGGTGCGTTCATTGAAGCGCCATCCTCTGGCGCTGAACCCCGCTCTTCCAGCGGCCCTGGTAGCGGTGGCACGCTGGGTAATAAAGGGGTTAGGGCCAGCTTTGTATTATCAGCTGGCCCTAAGCCCGAAATTTATGGCGGTCACGCCAATATTAGACATGACCGCCATGAATTTCTATTAAATTGTTTTAAAAAAATACAACACAAAGAAAATTTTTTATTAGAAATAAAAAAAAAAGCCATTAGGGACTCCATCTTTAATTTAAAAAATCCTCTTCCGTCCGACGCAATCCAAAACGCGATGTCCTCTCTGCTACATCCCCTGTGCATAAATATAGATCTCTATGCACAGGGAATGAGCAGACTGAGAACAATCTCAGCTCTGCTACATCATCTCTGTGCACAGACATTCATGTCTGTACACAGGGAATGTGCAGACTGAGAACAATCTCAGCACTGCTACATCAGGCAGCAGGCGGGCTCTAGGACCCTGGAGCTGGGGCAGCCAGAACACAGAGAAGACAGGATCTTATCTGTGGGAGTCAGCGATTACTTACAAAGTAAACGAGCAATGCAAATAAATGACAAAACTAGGATTGCTTCAGGCTGAAGCTTCCGAGACACATCTGCGATTTGTAAATCTCACACTACTCGCTATTACTCGCTTCCCCATTCATTAACATTGGACTCGCTAGACTCGCAACGAGTAGCGAGTCCTGGGCTCGGACTCGCTAGAGTCAAGCGATTCCGAGTAATTTAGGATTCGCCCATCACTATTTTTCATCTTATTCTCACTGTTTCAGTGTTGGAGAGTCCACACGATGAAAGATGGAACTTTATGAGACAAAGCATTTAATGTTCATGATGTAGATGATTGATCACTTGGGTCACTTGTCATTAATTCTTCAATATTTGGCACAGTTGTTAATAGTAAACTCTGCAACCAAAGAGGTAAATGATCTATGGGGAAAAAAGACACCTGAGGACTAATAATACAGGATATCTCCCATAATAGGACTATAGTATATCTAGAGTATCTTTAGGGCATTTGCACAATTGGCGTTTTTTCAGCCTTTTTCTTTTATCTTTGGCAAAAATGCTGTGTTTAACAGTACCAGCTTAGTGATGAGCAGGGGCGTAACTACAACAGGTGCAGGGGTTGCAATAGTACCCGCACCGTGGAGACTAGGGGGTCCCAAAAGTTCCTTTGGCTTATAGATAAAAAACTATTGCTATTAAAGATTTAAATAATTGGGGGCCCCGTTGGAGCTTTTGAATCAGGGCCCATGAGCTTCAAGTTACGCCACTGATGGTGAGATTGAAATCTCATTCACACGCTGTTTTTGTTTTTTTGTTTAACTTAAATCTGCATTATGTCAATTCTTTAAGATATTTTGCAGCATTTTTCATCCATTCAAATAAATGAAAAAGAAATATCAAAACACAGCAAAAATGCACATGTATGTAGTGTTTTTTCTGCCACCACTCTGGTTTTTGGGGTAGAAAAAAATGCTGCAAAAATACAATATGTGAACATATCCTTATCCTGGTTGTGTTCTAATTGGAAATAAAATAGAAGAGCCATCATAACTATGGAGATGTATTGAATTCTATGGAGTTTTCACTTTACATGTTGCTAGGCAACCTCTGAGCAGAGCTGCTTGAAGGCTCTATCACAAGATTCCATGATGACATCACAGCTATTATGACATCATAGATCAGTCTCTACTTATACAGGGCACACAGGATTCCAGTTGTCATTCTTGGTTCTATAGTGGGTGACTGACAATTCTTGCAGTTTATTCACTATGGCTGAAAATCTTCTAGACAATCTTCAGTTACATGCACTGCTGGGGATTCTTATCAACAATTGCCCCAACATTGTGCATCTACCACCCGATGGCGTCCTGAGCTTCTCTCACCGGCTGGTGTTGGGATTAGTACAGGACTGCCTGACCAACTACCAACAAGGTCATCTAACCTCAAAGAATCTGACAGACTTATCTAAGAACATCAGGACAATTCTGCAGCAGGTAAATGGTGGACAATCCACACAAAACCTATTCATAATATATTAATTGAGTAAAGGGTAATCAGGGCACTAAGCGGTACTAACAGTCAAGTCCAGGATGACCTCCCGTTAAGGCAAATTCCCCTTCGGTGGTGCACAGCCAAAGCACCAAGTCAATCAACAAACAATAGAAGAAGAGGCGGCACTCACCGAATTATTCCAGATGGTCTTTTATTCCGTAATTTTTTTTTATGCATTATGATAAAATGTATCAATTTGTGTCATCTACAGGTGCATCTCAATGAATTAGAATAACTTCAAAACGTTAATTTATTTCAGTAATTCAATACAAAAAGCGAAACGCAAATATTATATAGAGTTATTACAAACAGAGTGATCTATTTCAAGTGTTTATTTATGTTAATGTTGATGATTATGGCTTACAGCCCATGAAAACCCAAAGGTCTCAGAATATTAAAGTACCGTATATACTCGTGTATAAGCCGACCCGTGTATAATCCGACCCCCCTACTTTTGCCCCAAAAATCTGGAAAAACCTATTGACTCGTGTATAAGCCGAGGGTGGACCCCAGCACAGGTATACAGCCCCCAGCAGTGTGGTATACAGGCCTCCCCAGTGGTAGTATACAGCAGCCCCAGTGGTAGTATACAGAATCCCCAGCAGCCCCAGTGGTAGTATACAGATTCCCCAGCAGCCCCAGTGGTAGTATACAGGAGCCCCAGCAGCCCCAGTGGTAGTATACAGATTCCCCAGCAGCCCCAGTGGTAGTATACAGGAGCCACAGCAGCCCCAGTGGTAGTATACAGGAGCCCCAGCAGCCCCAGTGGTAGTATACAGGAGCCCCAGCAGCCTCAGTGGTAGTATACAGCAGCCCCAGTGGTATACAGCAGGCCCCCAGGGGTACATATAGCAGCCCCCAGGGGGTACCCAGCAGCCCCCAGGGGGTACCCAGCAGCCCCCTGGGGGTACCAACAGCCCCCAGGGGGCACCCAGCAGCCCTCTGGGGGTACCCAGCAGCCCCCTGGGGGTACCAACAGCCCCAGGGGGTACCAACAGCCCCCAAAAGCTGGCACTGTCCCCCCTTGTAAGGCCTCCCCCCCGCTGCTTATACATTACCATCCCGGTGTTCTGATCGGCGCCGCTCCTCGGTGCTGCGTCTTCATCCTCCCGTCCGCGCTGGCTGCATCCCCGATCTCCGGCAGTCGCGCGATGACGTCATATCGCTGCGACAGCCGGAGACCCCGGATGCAGCCAGCGCGGACTGGAGGATGAAGACGCACCGAGGAGCGGCGCCGATCAGAACACCGGGATGGTAATGTATAAGCAGCGGGGGGGGGGGCCCTTACAAGGGGGGACAGTGCCAGCTTTTGGGGGGCCATATGCACTGCTTCCCCCTGCCGCTGATTGACAGGGGGAAGCAGTGCATATATAATGAGCGGCCCCACGTGACGGGGCCGCTCATACAGCAACCCCCCCCCCCCCCCTCCTCCAGCCTCCACAGCCCCCGGGACACAGCCCCCCCGTATATGACCCGTGTATATGCCGAGGGGGGGACTTTTCAGCCCAAATTTTGTGCTGAAAAACTCGGCTTATACACGAGTATATACGGTATGTACTGAATTACTGAAATAAATTAACTTTTTGATGATATTCTAATTCATTGAGATCACCTGTATTTTTCATCTTATTCTCACTGTTTCAGTGTTGGAGAGTCCACACGATGAAAGATGGAACTTTATGAGACAAAGCATTTAATGTTCATGATGTAGATGATTGATCACTTGGGTCACTTGTCATTAATTCTTCAATATTTGGCACAGTTGTTAATAGTAAACTCTGCAACCAAAGAGGTAAATGATCTATGATAAATTCCCCTTCGGTGGTGCACAGCCAAAGCACCAAGTCAATCAATAAACAATAGAAGAAGAGGCGGCACTCACCGAATTATTCCAGATGGTCTTTTATTCCTTAATTTTTTTTTATGCATTATGATAAAATGTATCAATTTGTGTCATCTACAGGTGCATCTCAATGAATTAGAATAACATCAAAACGTTAATTTATTTCAGTAATTCAATACAAAAAGCGAAACGCAAATATTATATAGAGTTATTACAAACAGAGTGATCTATTTCAAGTGTTTATTTCTGTTAATGTTGATGATTATGGCTTACAGCCCATGAAAACCCAAAGGTCTCAGAATATTAAAGTATGTATTGAATTACTGAAATACATTAACTTTTTGATGATATTCTAATTCATTGAGATCACCTGTATTTTTCATCTTATTCTCACTGTTTCAGTGTTGGAGAGTCCACACGATGAAAGATGGAACTTTATGAGACAAAGCATTTAATGTTCATGATGTAGATGATTGATCACGGGTCACTTGTCATTAATTCTTCAATATTTGGCACAGTTGTTAATAGCAAACTCTGCAACCAAAGAGGTAAATGATCTATGGGGAAAAAAGACACCTGAGGACTAATAATACAGGATATCTCCCATAATAGGACTATAGTATATCTAGAGTATCTTTAGGGCATTTGCACAATAGGCGTTTTTTCAGCCTTTTTCTTTTATCTTTGGCAAAAATGCTGTGTTTAACAGTACCAGCTTAGTGATGAGCAGGGGCGTAACTACAACAGGTGCAGGGGTTGCAATAGTACCCGCACCGTGGAGACTAGGGGGTCCCAAAAGTTCCTTTGGCTTATAGAAAAAAACTATTGCTATTAAAGATTTAAATAATTGGGGGCCCCTTTGGAGCTTTTGAATCAGGGCCCATGAGCTTCAAGTTACGCCACTGATGGTGAGATTGAAATCTCATTCACACGCTGTTTTTTTTTTTGTTTTTTTTTATTAAATCTGCATTATGTCAATTCTTTAAGATATTTTGCAGCATTTTTCATCCATTCAAATAAATGAAAAAGAAATATCAAAACACAGCAAAAATGCACATGTATGTAGTGTTTTTTCTGCCACCACTCTGGTTTTTGGGGTAGAAAAAAATGCTGCAAAAATACAATATGTGAACATATCCTTATCCTGGTTGTGTTCTAATTGGAAATAAAATAGAAGAGCCATCATAACTATGGAGATGTATTGAATTCTATGGAGTTTTCACTTTACATGTTGCTAGGCAACCTCTGAGCAGAGCTGCTTGAAGGCTCTATCACAAGATTCCATGATGGCATCACAGCTATTATGACATCATAGATCAGTCTCTACTTATACAGGACACACAGGATTCCAGTTGTCATTCTTGGTTCTATAGTGGGTGACTGACAATTCTTGCAGTTTATTCACTATGGCTGAAAATCTTCTAGACAATCTTCAGGTACATGCACTGCTGGGGATTCTTATCAACAATTGCCCTGACATTGTGCATCTACCACCCGATGGCGTCCTGAGCTTCTCTCACCGGCTGGTGTTGGGATTAGTACAGGACTGCCTGACCAACTACCAACAAGGTCATCTAACCTCAAAGAATCTGACAGACTTATCTAAGAACATCAGGACAATTCTGCAGCAGGTAAATGGTGGACAATCCACACAAAGCCTATTCATAATATATTAATTGAGTAAAGGGTAATCAGGGCACTAAGCGGTACTGACAGTCAAGTCCGGGATGACTTCCCGTTAAGGCAAATTCCCCTTCGGTGGTGCACAGCCAAAGCACCAAGTCAATCAACAAACAATAGAAGAAGAGGCGGCACTCACCGAATTATTCCAGATGGTCTTTTATTCCGTAATTTTTTTTATGCATTATGATAAAATGTATCAATTTGTGTCATCTACAGCTGCATCTCAATGAATTAGAATAACATCAAAACGTTAATTTATTTCAGTAATTCAATACAAAAAGCGAAACGCAAATATTATATAGAGTTATTACAAACAGAGTGATCTATTTCAAGTGTTTATTTCTGTTAATGTTGATGATTATGGCTTACAGCCCATGAAAACCCAAAGGTCTCAGAATATTAAAGTATGTATTGAATTACTGAAATACATTAACTTTTTGATGATATTCTAATTCATTGAGATCACCTGTATTTTTCATCTTATTCTCACTGTTTCAGTGTTGGAGAGTCCACACGATGAAAGATGGAACTTTATGAGACAAAGCATTTAATGTTCATGATGTAGATGATTGATCACTTGGGTCACTTGTCATTAATTCTTCAATATTTGGCACAGTTGTTAATAGCAAACTCTGCAACCAAAGAGGTAAATGATCTATGGGGAAAAAAGACACCTGAGGACTAATAATACAGGATATCTCCCATAATAGGACTATAGTATATCTAGAGTATCTTTAGGGCATTTGCACAATAGGCGTTTTTTCAGCCTTTTTCTTTTATCTTTGGCAAAAATGCTGTGTTTAACAGTACCAGCTTAGTGATGAGCAGGGGCGTAACTACAACAGGTGCAGGGGTTGCAATAGTACCTGCACCGTGGAGACTATGGGGTCCCAAAAGTTCCTTTGGCTTATAGAAAAAAACAATTGGTATTAAAGATTTAAATAATTGGGGGCCCCTTTGGAGCTTTTGAATCAGGGCCCATGAGCTTCAAGTTACGCCACCTATGGTGAGACTGAAATCTCATTCACACGCTGTTTTTTTTTTTTTTTTAAATTAAATCTGCATTATGTCAATTCTTTAAGATATTTTGCAGCATTTTTCATCCATTCAAATAAATGAAAAAGAACTATCAAAACACAGCAAAAATGCACATGTACAGTTAGGGCCAGAAATATTTGGACAGTGACACAAGTTTTGTTATTTTAGCTGTTTACAAAAACATGTTCAGAAATACAATTATATATATAATATGGGCTGAAAGTGCACACTCCCAGCTGCAATATGAGAGTTTCCACATCCAAATCGGAGAAACGGTTTAGGAATCATAGCTCTGTAATGCATAGCCTCCTCTTTTTCAAGGGACCAAAAGTAATTGGACAATGGACTCTAAGGGCTGCAATTAACTCTGAAGGCGTCTCCCTCGTTAACCTGTAATCAATGAAGTAGTTAAAAGGTCAGGGGTGGATTCCAGGTGTGTGGTTTTGCATTTGGAAGCTGTTGCTGTGAGCAGACAACATGTGGTCAAAGGAACTCTCAATTGAGGTGAAGCAGAACATCCTGAGGCTGAAAAAAAAAGAAAAAAATCCATCAGAGAGATAGCAGACATGCTTGGAGTAGCAAAATCAACAATTGGGTACATTCTGAGAAAAAAGGAATTGACTGGTGAGCTTGGGAACACAAAAAGGCCTGGGCGTCCACGGATGACAACAGTGGTGGATGATTGCCGCATACTTTATTTGGTGAAGAAGAACCCGTTCACAACATCAACTGAAGTCCAGAACACTCTCAGTGAAGTAGGTGTATCTGTCTCTAAGTAACAGTAAAGAGAACACTCCATGACAGTAAATACAAAGGGTTCACATCTAGATGCAAACCATTCATCAATTCCAAAAATAGACAGACCAGAGTTAAATTTGCAGAAAAACACACCTCAAGAAGCCAGCTCAGTTCTGGAAAAGTATTGTATGGACAGATGAGACAAAGATCAACCTGTACCAGAATGATGGGAAGAAAAAAGTTTGGAGAAGAAAGGGAACGGCACATGATCCAAGGCACACCACATCCTCTGTAAAACATGGTGGAGGCAACGTGATGGCATGGGCATGCATGGCTTTCAATGGCACTGGGTCACTTGTGTTTATTGATGACATAACAGCAGACAAGAGTAGCCGGATGAATTCTGAAGTGTACCGGGATATACTTTCAGCCCAGATTCAGCCAAATGCTGCAAAGTTGATTGGACGGCGCTTCATAGTACAGATGGACAATGACCCCAAGCATACAGCCAAAGCTACCCAGGAGTTCATGAGTGCAAACAAGTGGAACATTCTGCAATGGCCAAGTCAATCTCCAGATCTAAACCCAATTGAGCATGCATTTCACTTGCTCAAATCCAGACTTAAGACGGAAAGACCCACAAACAAGCAAGACCTGAAGGCTGCGGCTGTAAAGGCCTGGCAAAGCATTAAGAAGGAGGAAACCCAGCGTTTGGTGATGTCCATGGGTTCCAGACTTAAGGCAGTGATTGCCTCCAAAAGGATTCGCAACAAAATATTGAAAATAAAAATATTTTGTTTGGGTTATGTTTATTTGTCCAATTACTTTTGACCTCCTAAAATGTGGAGTGTTTGTAAAGAAATGTGTACAATTCCTACATTTTCTATCAGATATTTTTGTTCAACCCTTCAAATTAAACGTTACAATCTGCACTTGAATTCTGTTGTAGAGGTTTCATTTCAAATCCAATGTGGTGGCATGCAGAGCCCAACTCGCGAAAATTGTGTCACTGTCCAAATATTTCTGGCCCTAACTGTATGTAGTGTTTTTTCTGCCACCACTCTGGTTTTTGGGGTAGAAAAAAATGCTGCAAAAATACAATATGTGAACATATCCTTATCCTGGTTGTGTTCTAATTGGAAATAAAATAGAAGAGCCATCATAACTATGGAGATGTATTGAATTCTATGGAGTTTTCACTTTACATGTTGCTAGGCAACCTCTGAGCAGAGCTGCTTGAAGGCTCTATCACAAGATTCCATGATGACATCACAGCTATTATGACATCATAGATGTCTCTACTTATACAGGGCACACAGGATTCCAGTTGTCATTCTTGGTTCTATAGTGGGTGACTGAAAATCCTTGCAGTTTATTCACTATGGCTGAAAATCTTCTAGACAATCTTCAGGTACATGCACTGCTGGGGATTCTTATCAACAATTGCCCTGACATTGTGCATCTACCACCCGATGGCGTCCTGAGCTTCTCTCACCGGCTGGTGTTGGGATTAGTACAGGACTGCCTGACCAACTACCAACAAGGTCATCTAACCTCAAAGAATCTGACAGACTTATCTAAGAACATCAGGACAATTCTGCAGCAGGTAAATGGTGGACAATCCACACAAAGCCTATTCATAATATATTAATTGAGTAAAGGGTAATCAGGGCACTAAGCGGTACTGACAGTCAAGTCCGGGATGACTTCCCGTTAAGGCAAATTCCCCTTCGGTGGTGCACAGCCAAAGCACCAAGTCAATCAACAAACAATAGAAGAAGAGGCGGCACTCACCGAATTATTCCAGATGGTCTTTTATTCCGTAATTTTTTTTATGCATTATGATAAAATGTATCAATTTGTGTCATCTACAGCTGCATCTCAATGAATTAGAATAACATCAAAACGTTAATTTATTTCAGTAATTCAATACAAAAAGCGAAACGCAAATATTATATAGAGTTATTACAAACAGAGTGATCTATTTCAAGTGTTTATTTCTGTTAATGTTGATGAATTATGGCTTACAGCCCATGAAAACCCAAAGGTCTCAGAATATTAAAGTATGTATTGAATTACTAAAATACATTAACTTTTTGATGATATTCTAATTCATTGAGATCACCTGTATTTTTCATCTTATTCTCACTGTTTCAGTGTTGGAGAGTCACACGATGAAAGATGGAACTTTATGAGACAAAGCATTTAATGTTCATGATGTAGATGATTGATCACTTGGGTCACTTGTCATTAATTCTTCAATATTTGGCACAGTTGTTAATAGCAAACTCTGCAACCAAAGAGGTAAATGATCTATGGGGAAAAAGACACCTGAGGATCTAATAATACAGGATATCTCCCATAATAGGACTATAGTATATCTAGAGTATCTTTAGGGCATTTGCACAATAGGCGTTTTTTCAGCCTTTTTCTTTTTATCTTTGGCAAAAATGCTGTGTTTAACAGTACCAGCTTAGTGATGAGCAGGGGCGTAACTACAACAGGTGCAGGGGTTGCAATAGTACCCGCACCGTGAAGACTAGGGGGTCCCAAAAGTTCCTTTGGCTTATAGAAAAAAACTATTGCTATTAAAGATTTAAATAATTGGGGCCCCTTTGGAGCTTTTGAATCAGGGCCATGAGCTTCAAGTTACGCCACTGATGGTGAAATTGAAATCTCATTCACACGCTGTTTTTTTTTTTTTTTTTAAATTAAATCTGCATTATGTCAATTCTTTAACATATTTTGCAGCATTTTTCATCCATTCAAATGAATGAAAAATAAATATCAAAACACAGCAAAAATGCACATGTATGTAGTGTTTTTTCTGCCACCCTCTGGTTTTTGGGGTAGAAAAAAATGCTGCAAAAATACAATATGTGAACATATCCTTACCCTGGTTGTGTTCTAATTGGAAATAAAATAGAAGAGCCATCATAACTATGGAGATATATTGAATTCTATGGAGTTTTCACTTTACATGTTGCTAGGCAACCTCTGAGCAGAGCTGCTTGAAGGCTCTATCACAAGATTCCATGATGACATCACATCTATTATGACATCATAGATCAGTCTCTACTTATACAGGGCACACAGGATTCCAGTTGTCATTCCTGGTTCTATAGTGGGTGACTGACAATTCTTGCAGTTTATTCACTATGGCTGAAAATCTTCTAGACAATCTTCAGGTACATGCACTGCTGGGGATTCTTATCAACAATCGCCCCAACATTGTGCATCTACCACCCGATGGCGTCCTGAGCTTTTCTCACCGGCTGGTGTTGGGATTAGTACAGGACTCCCTTTGACCAACTACTACCAACAAGGTCATCTAACCTCAAAGAATCTGACAGACTTATCTAAGAACATCAGGACAATTCTGCAGCAGGTAAATGGTGGACAATCCACACAAAACCTATTCATAATATATTAATTGAGTAAAGGGTAATCAGGGCACTAAGCGGTACTGACAGTCAAGTCCGGGATGACTTCCCGTTAAGGCAAATTCCCCTTCGGTGGTGCACAGCCAAAGCACCAAGTCAATCAACAAACAATAGAAGAAGAGGCGGCACTCACCGAATTATTCCAGATGGTCTTTTATTCCGTAATTTTTTTTTATGCATTATGATAAAATGTATCAATTTGTGTCATCTACAGGTGCATCTCAATGAATTAGAATAACATCAAAACGTTAATTTATTTCAGTAATTCAATACAAAAAGTGAAACGCAAATATTATATAGAGTTATTACAAACAGAGTGATCTATTTCAAGTGTTTATTTCTGTTAATGTTGATGATTATGGCTTACAGCCCATGAAAACCCAAAGGTCTCAGAATATTAAAGTACCGTATATACTCGTGTATAAGCCGACCCGTGTATAATCCGACCCCCCTACTTTTCCCCCAAAAAATCTGGAAAAACCTATTGACTCGTGTATAAGCCGAGGGTGGACCCCAGCACAGGTATACAGCCCCCAGCAGTGTGGTATACAGGCCTCCCCAGTGGTAGTATACAGCAGCCCCAGTGGTAGTATACAGGAGCTACAGCAGCCCCATTGGTAGTATACAGGAGCCCCAGCAGCCCCAGTGGTAGTATACAGGAGCCCCAGCAGCCCAGTGGTAGTATACAGCAGCCCCAGTGGTATACAGCAGGCCCCCAGGGGTACATATAGCAGCCCCCAGGGGGTACCCAGCAGCCCCAGGGGGTACCCAGCAGCCCCCTGGGGGTACCAACAGCCCCCAGGGGGTACCAACAGCCCCCTGGGGGTACCAACAGCCCCCTGGGGTACCAACAGCCCCCTGGGGTACCAACAGCCCCCAGGGGGTACCCAGCAGCCCCAGGGGGTACCCAGCAGCCCCCTGGGGGTACCAACAGCCCCCAAAAGCTGGCACTGTCCCCCCTTGTAAGGCCTCCCCCCCGCTGCTTATACATTACCATCCCGGTGTTCTGATCGGCGCCGCTCCTCGGTGCTGCGTCTTCATCCTCCCGTCCGCGCTGGCTGCATCCCCGATCTCCGGCAGTCGCGCGATGACGTCATATCGCTGCGACACCCGGAGACCCCGGATGCAGCCAGCGCGGACGGGAGGATGAAGACGCACCGAGGAGCGGCGCCGATCAGAACACCGGGATGGTAATGTATAAGCAGCGGGGGGGGGGGGGCCCTTACAAGGGGGGACAGTGCCAGCTTTTGGGGGGCCATATGCACTGCTTCCCCCTGCCGCTGATTGACAGGGGGAAGCAGTGCATATATAATGAGCGGCCCCACGTGACGGGGCCGCTCATACAGCAACCCCCCCCCCCGCCTCCTCCAGCCTCCACAGCCCCCGGGACACAGCCCCCCCGTATATGACCGTGTATAAGCCGAGGGGGGGACTTTTCAGCCCAAATTTTGGGCTGAAAAACTCGGCTTATACACGAGTATATACGGTATGTATTGAATTACTGAAATAAATTAACTTTTTGATGATATTCTAATTCATTGAGATCACCTGTATTTTTCATCTTATTCTCATTTTCAGTGTTTCGATCCACAAGAATGAAAAAGAACTTAAAACAAGCAATTTGCAATGTGTTCATGAATTTTGAAGTGAAATTGTATTTTACTGTTCACTTGTCATTAATTTTCATATAATATGGGCTAATCACACTTCCAGCTCAATATAGATCTGCAATCCAAACGAGAAGGTTAAGATCTAGCTCAATCTCCCTTCTTCGGGACCAAAAGTATGACAATGGACATCAACAAATAAACTGAAGGCGTCCCCCCTGAATTAATCAATGATGGTCGTTTTATTCCAGTTTTTTGTTTAAGCTTTGCTGTGACAAAACTGTGTCAAATTTTGAGTGTCATCGAAGTGCATCTCAGCTGAAAAAAAAAAAAATCATATAATTGCAAATGTTCGAGTACAAATCAAAAATGGGACATCTGGACAAAAAGATTGATAGAGTTGATACAAAAAGGTGGCTAGTATGACAAAGTGTGTATTCATTTTATTTGTGAGAAGCCTTCACACATCAAACCTGAAGTCCAGAAATCTCAGTAAGTATGTATTGAATAACAGTAATAAAAACTTTGAAGTAATCAAATTCATTGAGATGCACCTATTTCATCATTCAAATAACACAGGTTAAAGTTTGAGATAAAACACCATGAAGAGATTGGAAAATATTTATGAAGTGACAAAGATAACTGTTCCATGATGGTAAAATTGGATAGAAATGGGGCACTGCCCAAGAATCTCAATTTGGTCAAACAGGTGTAGGCAAACATCATGCATGCCAATGGCACGGTATTGATTATGGAAAAAGAGACAAGTAGCCTGAGAATTTAAGTGTACGGATATACTTCACCCATCACAATCAAGGACTATAGTCAGATCATGAGTAACAAAGCTCAGGACATTTGCAACAAATGGCTATTTCTTGCAAGCCATTCAATCTCTATATCTTTGGCAGAATTGCTGTTGCTAAATACCAGCTTAGAGGAAAGACCCAAAACAAGGGCGTAACCTAACAGGTGCGGGAAAGGCTGCAAAGCTTAAGAAAAACCCAGCTTGAGGATTAGGGTTCCAAGTACCTTAAGGCAGTATGCTAAAAGATAACAAAATGTATTAAAGATTAAAATAATTTGGGGTTTGGGCTTTTATATTGTCCCATGTACTTTGATACCCATGATGGAGTGTTTGAAATAATTGTACAATCCTACATTTTTTAGTTTTTTTTAAATTAAATTAAATGTAAATTTCTATTGAATTACTTTGTGCAGTTTTTCAATCCATGTGCATAGAAACTCGAAAATATGTGTCAATGTACCACAAAATTTGGCCATGTATGTAGTGTTTTTTCTGCCACCACTCTGGTTTTTGGGGTAGAAAAAAATGCTGCAAAAATACAGTATGTGAACATATCCTTATCCTGGTTGTGTTCTAATTGGAAATAAAATAGAAGAGCCATCATAACTATGGAGATGTATTGAATTCTATGGAGTTTTCACTTTACATGTTGCTAGGCAACCTCTGAGCAGAGCTGCTTGAAGGCTCTATCACAAGATTCCATGATGACATCACAGCTATTATGACATCATAGATGTCTCTACTTATACAGGGCACACAGGATTCCAGTTGTCATTCTTGGTTCTATAGTGGGTGACTGAAAATTTCCTTGCAGTTTATTCACTATGGCTGAAAATCTTCTAGACAATCTTCAGGTACATGCACTGCTGGGGATTCTTATCAACAATTGCCCGACATTGTGCATCTACCACCCGATGGCGTCCTGAGCTTCTCTCACCGGCTGGTGTTGGGATTAGTACAGGACTGCCTGACCAACTACCAACAAGGTCATTCTAACCTCAAAGAATCTGACAGACTTATCTAAGAACATCAGGACAATTCTGCAGCAGGTAAATGGTGGACAATCCACACAAAGCCTATTCATAATATATTAATTGAGTAAAGGGTAATCAGGGCACTAAGCGGTACTGACAGTCAAGTCCGGATGACTTCCTGTTAAGGCAAATTCCCCTTCGGTGGTGCACAGCCAAAGCACCAAGTCAATCAACAAACAATAGAAGAAGAGGCGGCACTCACCGAATTATTCCAGATGGTCTTTTATTCCGTAATTTTTTTTTATGCATTATGATAAAATGTATCAATTTGTGTCATCTACAGGTGCATCTCAATGAATTAGAATAACATCAAAACGTTAATTTATTTCAGTAATTCAATACAAAAAGCGAAACTCAAATATTATATAGAGTTATTACAAACAGAGTGATCTATTTCAAGTGTTTATTTCTGTTAATGTTGATGATTATGGCTTACAGCCCATGAAAACCCAAAGGTCTCAGAATATTAAAGTATGTATTGAATTACTGAAAATAAATTAACTTTTTGATGATATTCTAATTCATTGAGATCACCTGTATTTTTCATCTTATTCTCACTGTTTCAGTGTTGGAGAGTCCACACGATGAAAGATGGAACTTTATGAGACAAAGCATTTAATGTTCATGATGTAGATGATTGATCATTGGGTCACTTGTCATTAATTCTTCAATATTTGGCACAGTTGTTAATAGCAAACTCTGCAACCAAAGAGGTAAATGATCTATGGGGAAAAAAGACACCTTGAGGACTAATAATACAGGATATCTCCCATAATAGGACTATAGTATATCTAGAGTATCTTTAGGGCATTTGCACAATAGGCGTTTTTTCAGCCTTTTTCTTTTATCTTTGGCAAAAATGCTGTGTTTAACAGTACCAGCTTAGTGATGAGCAGGGGCGTAACACAACAGGTGCAGGGGTTGCAATAGTACCGCACCGTGGAGACTAGGGGGTCCCAAAAGTTCCTTTGGCTTATAGAAAAAAACAATTGCTATTAAAGATTTAAATAATTGGGGGCCCCTTTGGAGCTTTGATCAGGCCATGAGCTTCAAGTTACGCCACTGATGGTGAGATTGAAATCTCATTCACACGCTGTTTTTTTTTTTTTTTAATTAAATCTGCATTATGTCAATTCTTTAAGATATTTTGCAGCATTTTTCATCCATTCAAATAAATGAAAAATAAATATCAAAACACAGCAAAAATGCACATGTATGTAGTGTTTTTTCTGCCACCACTCTGGTTTTTGGGGTAGAAAAAAATGCTGCAAAAATACAGTATGTGAACATATCCTTATCCTGGTTGTGTTCTAATTGGAAATAAAATAGAAGAGCCATCATAACTATGGAGATGTATTGAATTCTATGGAGTTTTCACTTTACATGTTGCTAGGCAACCTCTGAGCAGAGCTGCTTGAAGGCTCTATCACAAGATTCCATGATGACATCACAGCTATTATGACATCATAGATCAGTCTCTACTTATACAGGGCACACAGGATTCCAGTTGTCATTCTTGGTTCTATAGTGGGTGACTGACAATTCTTGCAGTTTATTCACTATGGCTGAAAATCTTCTAGACAATCTTCAGTACATGCACTGCTGGGGATTCTTATCAACAATTGCCCCGACATTGTGCATCTACCACCCGATGGCGTCCTGAGTTCTCTCACCGGCTGGTGTTGGGATTAGTACAGGACTGCCTGACCAACTACCAACAAGGTCTTCTAACCTCAAAGAATCTGACAGACTTATCTAAGAACATCAGGACAATTCTGCAGCAGGTAAATGGTGGACAATCCACACAAAACCTATTCATAATATATTAATTGAGTAAAGGGTAATCAGGGCACTAAGCGGTACTGACAGTCAAGTCCAGGATGACTTCCTGTTAAGGCAAATTCCCCTTCGGTGGTGCACAGCCAAAGCACCAAGTCAATCAACAAACAATAGAAGAAGAGGCGGCACTCACCGAATTATTCCAGATGGTCTTTTATTCCGTAATTTTTTTTTATGCATTATGATAAAATGTATCAATTTGTGTCATCTACAGGTGCATCTCAATGAATTAGAATAACATCAAAACGTTAATTTATTTCAGTAATTCAATACAAAAGCGAAACTCAAATATTATATAGAGTTATTACAAACAGAGTGATCTATTTCAAGTGTTTATTTCTGTTAATGTTGATGATTATGGCTACAGCCCATGAAAACCCAAAGGTCTCAGAATATTAAAGTATGTATTGAATTACTGAAATAAATTAACTTTTTGATGATATTCTAATTCATTGAGATCACCTGTATTTTTCATCTTATTCTCACTGTTTCAGTGTTGGAGAGTCCACACGATGAAAGATGGAACTTTATGAGACAAAGCATTTAATGTTCATGATGTAGATGATTGATCATTTGGGTCACTTGTCATTAATTCTTCAATATTTGGCACAGTTGTTAATAGCAAACTCTGCAACCAAAGAGGTAAATGATCTATGGGGAAAAAAGACACTTGAGGACTAATAATACAGGATATCTCCCATAATAGGACTATAGTATATCTAGAGTATCTTTAGGGCATTTGCACAATTGGCGTTTTTTTCAGCCTTTTTCTTTTATCTTTGGCAAAAATGCTGTGTTTAACAGTACCAGCTTAGTGATGAGCAGGGGCGTAACAATAACAGGTGCAGGGGTTGCAATAGTACCTGCACCGTGGAGACTAGGGGGTCCCAAAAGTTCCTTTGGCTTATAGAAAAAAACAATTGCTATTAAAGATTTAAATAATTGGGGGCCCCTTTGGAGCTTTTGAATCAGGCCCATGAGCTTCAAGTTACGCCACTGATGGTGAGATTGAAATCTCATTCACACGCTGTTTTTTTTTTTTTTTAATTAAATCTGCATAATGTCAATTCTTTAAGATATTTTGCAGCATTTTTCATCCATTCAAATAAATGAAAAAGAAATATCAAAACATAGCAAAAATGCACATGTATGTAGTGTTTTTTCTGCCACCACTCTGGTTTTTGGGGTAGAAAAAAATGCTGCAAAAATACAGTATGTGAACATATCCTTATCCTGGTTGTGTTCTAATTGGAAATAAAATAGAAGAGCCATCATAACTATGGAGATGTATTGAATTCTATGGAGTTTTCACTTTACAAGTTGCTAGGCAACCTCTGAGCAGAGCTGCTTGGAGGCTCTATCACAAGATTCCATGATGACATCACAGCTATTATGACATCATAGATCAGTCTCTACTTATACAGGGCACACAGGATTCCAGTTGTCATTCTTAGTTCTATAGTGGGTGACTGACAATTCTTGCAGTTTATTCACTATGGCTGAAAATCTTCTAGACAATCTTCAGGTACATGCACTGCTGGGGATTCTTATCAACAATTGCCCCGACATTGTGCATCTACCACCCGATGGCGTCCTGAGCTTCTCTCACCGGCTGGTGTTGGGATTAGTACAGGACTGCCTGACCAACTACCAACAAGGTCATCTAACCTCAAAGAATCTGACAGACTTATCTAAGAACATCAGGACAATTCTGCAGCAGGTCAATGGTGGACAATCCACACAAAACCTATTCATAATATATTAATTGAGTAAAGGGTAATCAGGGCACTAAGCGGTACTGACAGTCAAGTCCGGGATGACTTCCCGTTAAGGCAAATTCCCCTTCGGTGGTGCACAGCCAAAGCACCAAGTCAATCAACAAACAATAGAAGAAGAGGCGGCACTCACCGAATTATTCCAGATGGTCTTTTATTCCGTAATTTTTTTTTTATGCATTATGATAAAATGTATCAATTTGTGTCATCTACAGGTGCATCTCAATGAATTAGAATAACATCAAAACGTTAATTTATTTCAGTAATTCAATACAAAAAGTGAAACGCAAATATTATATAGAGTTATTACAGAGTGATCTATTTCAAGTGTTTATTTCTGTTAATGTTGATGATTATGGCTTACAGCCCATGAAAACCCAAAGGTCTCAGAATATTAAAGTATGTATTGAATTACTGAAATAAATTAACTTTTTGATGATATTCTAATTCATTGAGATCTCCTGTATTTTTCATCTTATTCTCACTGTTTCAGTGTTGGAGAGTCCACACGATGAAAGATGGAACTTTATGAGACAAAGCATTTAATGTTCATGATGTAGATGATTGATCATTTGGGTCACTTGTCATTAATTCTTCAATATTTGGCTCAGTTGTTAATAGTAAACTCTGCAACCAAAGAGGTAAATGATCTATGGGGAAAAAAGACACCTGAGGACTAATAATACAGGATATCTCCCATAATAGGACTATAGTATATCTAGAGTATCTTTAGGGCATTTGCACAATTGGCGTTTTTTCAGCCTCTTTCTTTTATCTTTGGCAAAAATGCTGTGTTTAACAGTACCAGCTTAGTGATGAGCAGGGACGTAACTACAACAGGTGCAGGGGTTGCAATAGTACCCGCACCGTGGAGACTAGGGGGTCCCAAAAGTTCCTTTGGCTTATAGAAAAAAACTATTGCTATTAAAGATTTAAATAATTGGGGGCCCCGTTGGAGCTTTTGAATCAGGGCCCATGAGCTTTAAGTTACGCCACTGATGGTGAGATTGAAATCTCATTCACACGCTGTTTTTTTTGTTTTTATTTAAATTAAATCTGCATTATGTCAATTCTTTAAGATATTTTGCAGCATTTTTCATCCATTCAAATAAATGAAAAATAAATATCAAAACACAGCAAAAATGCACATGTATGTAGTGTTTTTTCTGCCACCACTCTAGTTTTTGGGGTAGAAAAAAATGCGTAAAAATACAATATGTGAACATATCCTTATCCTGGTTGTGTTCTAATTGGAAATAAAATAGAAGAGCCATCATAACTATGGAGATGTATTGAATTCTATGGAGTTTTCACTTTACATGTTGCTAGGCAACCTCTGAGCAGAGCTGCTTGAAGGCTCTATCACAAGATTCCATGATGACATCACAGCTATTATGACATCATAGATCAGTCTCTACTTATACAGGGCACACAGGATTCCAGTTGTCATTCTTGGTTCTATAGTGGGTGACTGACAATTCTTGCAGTTTATTCACTATGGCTGAAAATCTTCTAGACAATCTTCAGGTACATGCACTGCTGGGGATTCTTATCAACAATTGCCCCAACATTGTGCATCTACCACCCGATGGCGTCCTGAGCTTCTCTCACCGGCTGGTGTTGGGATTAGTACAGGACTGCCTGACCAACTACCAACAAGGTCGTCTAACCTCAAAGAATCTGACAGACTTATCTAAGAACATCAGGACAATTCTGCAGCAGGTAAATGGCTCATGGCTGTAAATAAATATCCATCAGCTAGTCATATGTCATCTTTCGAGCCAAGAGATAAGGAAGGACACATCGGCACAACATGTTGATGACCAGCGGCATATATCCTAGTACCCGTTCATCACAGTATTTTCAGTACCTACAATAGTTCATAGTTCTATGAATGTTAAAAGATGCAAGTAATATGTCCTACACCCTGCACCATAGAGATCTCAGAAGTCTTATTTTGATGCCTTCAAGAGACATTGTTGCCTTCAGGACATTGTGCCAAGACAAAACTTTCGGTGCACTGTTGACTACTGGTGGACATGGACCTTCCAGATATCCTTTGGAAACGGTTCCTGAAGTAGCCACTGTTGCTCCAAGATCTCTGCCGATTTCTTAGGTACTCCTTGTAGTTCTTAGTGAGTAAGGTGTATAGGAAAGGGTTGATGCAACTGTTGCTATATGTCAAGCATGTGGTCAGATAATTAATGTTCCTGTTGGCTTTGGGTGTTATGGGCAAGAGTTCGCAGTACTGGACAAGGAGCTGCCAAATCCAAAAAGGCAGGAAGCAGGCCCAGAATACCAAGACAATGGTAAAAATCAAATATAGTACTTTCTGGTTGGGCAGCCTCTTGGTTTGCTTGAAGGAAGCTGTTTGAGACACCCAATAGGTTCTTGCCAGTCTTATGTACAGGTAGCCTATAATAAGCCCTGGGCCTATGATACTTGTGCAAAACAACACCGTGAGATAGATCTTGTAAGACATCCGACTCCACATGGGCAGACAGATACGCTTGTTGTCCTTGTGTACCTGCTTAATCATAATCAACATGGGCAATGTTATAAGAAGAGACACCAACCAGACGATGATGGCGATGCATTTTCTGTAGCTTTTTGACCTCTTGACTGTGTCCAAGGGTTTCAAAACAGCAAAGTAGCGTTCGGTGCTCATGATGGTGAGGGTAAAGATACTGGCATGCATGGTGAGAAAGTCAAGACTGAAAAGGATGCGACAGCCAATGTCTCCAAAGTACCACTCCTGAATGAAGTAGGTGCCCACTATAAATGGGATGGTGAGAAGATAGAGGAGGTCAGCAAGGGCCAAGTTGATTATATAGATGTACATGGAAGCTGCAGTACGCATGGACTGGCACATCACCATCAAGGTATAGACATTTCCTGCTACTCCAATCACACACATAAGGGATAAGATCACCCCGATGGTGAATGTGGCTATAATGTCCTCCGTATTTCCTGAAGAAGGAGGGACATCCCATGTAGTGTTAATTGGGCTTGTAATATTGGTCTTTGTGGGCATATCTGTGGTCAAGGATAACCTTCCCTGTGGCTCTTCATGGAAAGACATTTTGATGTCTTAAGGTAGTCGGTTGCCTCTTCCGAACAGTGGCCAGAAATCATTAAGACATTTGAGGTGGTGCCATTTCAGGAGTTTCCTATAGGAAATGATCAGACGTGTCTGGTTAGTGCTGGGTTAGCCACAGAAAAAGGCATTAGTTATATATGAGCCTACCTTAGTAGGGTTTCTCTTCCAGCTGGATCACTCATTTTGATCAAATGCATCAAAATCTATATCTAATGGACTGCCGTAACTAAGACCCTCTGCACTGTTGCCTGCGGTTATGCAAAAATGAGACATATCTGCAGACAGCATCTGCTTGTTAATGTGCCGTTCAACTACATATAGACGAGGAACAACTGCAGAAAATGACTGACAATGAGACTCCAGCAACTATATGGTCTATCTCCTTGGAGTTGACTCAAGCTTTAAGGGTCTTTCTACCACTTTCATCCATACTAAGCCCCTCTGGCTGATAACACACAACTGAAACCATCTGCATTAGACTTGTCATCAAAATAGAGGCCATTAGCAAAGGTAGCGAAAAACCCTACGGGGACCACTTCGTCAAGTCAACCGGTGGACTACGATGCGGCAGACATACATCTGTAGCAGCACAAAAAGTTCTGCACCCCAAATTCCTCACTCTTCAGGAGACTGCATTCATCAACTTAAGACCGATGACCTCTACAAAGTGGTTTTCAAAAATCTATGCTACCTCAGTAATGATGATGAATGAGCATCGTATGGAACCTCATCTAAGAACCATTGTCATGACCTTTATGGATACAGCACTAACACGTCCCAAATCCATCTCCAAGGACAAAAAATGACTAAGATGACCAAAAAAAAAACCTGCCATGTAGAGCATAGCTGGATATATAACCCTTGGAGATAAGACAGTCTAGACTGCCAAGATCTTAGGTGATGGAGTAATCTCAAGCAAACATCTTCTTACCTTTTTCCTGCGAGGTCCCACAAGAACTTGTCCCCTCTCTCCACAGTCTTGAGCATCGAGGCGAGATGTGAATGGTTGCAGAGATCATGTTTAAAGCCTCTGGAATCGCTGTCTGGTAGATGCTTAGTGATGTCACTGGAGCATCTGGAAGGACAGACTCCTCCTTAAGAAGCTTCTATTGACCAAGTCTGTCGTGCCCGTCAGTCAGTAGCAAAGTGATGTATTTGCAGTGGTTACTTTTATTAATATACCCAGTGGGATCCCTCCTACCTCCCTCCATCCTCACCACCTCCTCCTGGATAGGAGCAGCCCAGTGGAGGAGTGATGGCAGAGGGGGTGGGCAGGCAGGGGTTAATAATCGCTGCAATTCTCTTGGTAAATGACAGTGTGATTGTTCGGATATTTCCTGGGCTGCCGCTTCCAGATGAGCGTTCTCGTAAGCGGAGGACGGCTGCGTACTGCGCTTTTATGATATTTTAACCTTTTGTGGGGTCAGGACTGAGCTCCAGCAGGTAATGTTCAGTCAGCGGCTCCTCACCTCCACCTGACACTGTCACACGCTCTCTGTCTACTCGCTCTTCTTTACATTTAATCCTATTTTTTTCTTCTTTCTCTCTCTTTCCTGTATAGTGTAAGCTCTTATGGTCAGAGGAACCCTCTCTCTCTCTCTCCTCTCTCCTTCCATTCTTCTACTGTCGGGTTCTTTCTCTTTCTCTCACTCTCCATCTTTCACTCAGTCTCTCTCACCATCTCATGTTCAGCCTCTCTATTTCTTTTCTTTACTGCCTAGTTCTCTCTTTTTCCTTCATCAAATCAAATAGGCTTTATTGTCAGGACCAAAATACAATTAATGTCGCCAAAGCAAGAAAAATAAGTGTGACAGGAGGGGAACGGGGTTACTTTTCTCTTGTAATCTTTTTCTTTCTCTCTCTCACACACTTTTACCTTCTCCCTCACTATCTCTTACTTTCTTGTTTCATATTTGGTTCTTTCTCTCACTCTGTCTCTCTTCTCTCTCTTTCCTCTCACTGTACCTTCATCTCTCCTCTCACTGTGTCTCTTTCTCTCTCTTTCCTCTCACTGTACCTTCATCTCTCCTCTCACTGTGTCTCTCTTCTCTCACTGTCTCTCTTTCCTCTCACTGTACCTTCATCTCTCCTCTCACTGTGTCTCTCTTCTCTATTAGTGTCTCTGTCTCTCTTCTCTCTCTTTCCTCTCACTGTACCTTCATCTCTCCTCTCACTGTGTCTCTCTTCTCTCACTGTCTCTCTTTCCTCTCACTGTACCTTCATCTCTCCTCTCACTGTGTCTCTCTTCTCTCACTGTCTCTCTTTCCTCTCACTACTTCTCATCTCTTCTCTCACTGTGCCTCTCTTCTCTATTAGTGTCTCTGTCTCTCTCCTCTCACTGTGTCTCTCTTTTCTCTCGCTGTCTCTCTTACCTTTCACTGTAACGTTATCTCTTCTCTCACTCTGTCTCTATCTCTCTTCTTTCTCTGTCTCTCTTGTCTATGTCTCTCTTTCCTCACTCTACCTTTATCTCTTCTCCCACTGTCTCATTATTTCTCACCATCTTGCATCTACTCTCTTAATATATCCCACTTTCTGTCTTTCTCTCCTCCCTCACTCTCTTTTTAACTTTCTCTCTCTCCTCCTTCATTGTCCCTCTCTTTTTCTCAATGTCTCTCACTCACATTCCCTCTCTTATCTCCTCTCTCTCCGTCTTGCTCCCTGTCTCTCTTTCTCTTCTCTCTTGCAGTCTCTCTCTTTCTCTCACTATCTCTGGCTTTCTCTTGTCACTTTCATAAATCCTCTTTTTGTCATGCTGTCCGGTTCCCTCCCTCTCACAGTCTCTCCTCCTCTCCCACACTCTCACTATTGCTCTCTTTTATCCTGTCTCTATGTCTCACTTGGTATCGCTCTCTCATCCTATTTCCATTTCCCATATCTTCTCTCTCATCCCCTAATCTTTATCTTTCTTCATTTCTTTATTTTCCCCTTTCTTTCTTCCTCTTTCTCTCCTCGTACTCTGCATCGTCTCTCTTCCCTCTCACTTTCTTTTCCCTGCTCTCCCTTCCCCTCCTTCCACCTCTCTTCTCCCTCTCTCCACTATCTTGTCTCTTCCCCCTTTTCTCATGTCTCATATTCTTCTCTCACTCTCTCTTCCCTATCTTCACTCTCTCATTTCTCACGCTCTATTTTCTCTTTCTCTCTTTCCTTGAATTCTCCTTTTTCACTTTCTTCTCCCACTCTCTCTTTCGTAACCTTTTTTTTTCTCTTCACTACCTTCTATAGTTTCTGTTATCCCTCTCTTCCTACCTCTTTCTTTCTGTCTTATGCTCTCATCTTTCCCTCTCCTCTATCTATTTCCCATTCATCTTTCCTCTCATTGTCAATTTTTTCTTCCTCTTGTTCTACCTCTGTGTTTCATCTATCCTTCATCCCTTTTCCTCTTACTTTCTTATTTTTCTTTCTCTTACCTTCTTCTTTTTGTTAATTTTCCCTTTCTTCTTTTCTTTTCACTTTTCCTTGCTCTCTCCCATTCTGATTTTCTCCAGTCTCTTCTCCTCTGATTTCCCTCCTCTCTGTCACCAGATTTCACAAACTGTATACAATATTGATAAGATCTCTTAGACCTGATGAGGCAGGTGTACTTACTGACGTTGTAGTGTCTGAATGGCTGAATAAGCGTCATATTAAAATTAGCATTTTATGAGTACATCTCTTAAAATACTCAATTTCATTTTAGGCTGGGAAATAAAAAAAGGATTACAATATCTATTATAACATGGATTTTAACCCCATAACGACGGCCTAACGTCCAGAGACGTCGGAAAAAATGGGTACTTATGCCTGGCCGACGTCTGTAGACGTTGGCCAGGGAAAGTGCTCTAGCGCCCCCCAGTGGTCAAAAATCTCCGGGGTTTCAGTTACCGGGGGTAGCTGAGACCCCCAAGATTATGAACCGGGGGCTTTTTTACCATCACCGGTAATGTGATGACCGGTAAGCACCGTTTACCGGTCATCACATTACAAAAAATGAGACTGCCGGTAAAAAATGCTTTCACTTTCATCCGACGTGAAAACACACGTCGGATGACAGTGAAGCATTAACCCCTAAGTGTCCTAAGACCCCCGGTACCGGGGATCTTCCTCCCACCCCCACCCCTCCCCCGATCTGTCACAAAATGGCGGCGGCGGGCGGTAAAACCCGCCGCCGCTGCTGCATCTCCATGCGATCTGACATGTCATACATGTCAGATCGCATGGAAATGTCAGTGCTGGTGCCCATCAGCCCCCTCCGGTGCCCATCAGCCCCCTCCGGTGCCCATCAGCCCCCTCCGGTGCCCTCCACGTTCCTCCTGTCCCAGCTCCTAGCGTCTCCCTCCTCCCTCCTCCTTCCTCCTTCTGCACACTGTTCCTGCTGCTGATCCATGCAATCTGACGTGGTCAAACGTCAGATTGCATAGATCGGTATCACCGACGGCCCCCCCGGCACAGTACCCCCCTCCATACAGTGGCCCCCTCCCCCCGGTACCGTTGCCGGTACCGGTGCCAGTGTCGGTACCGGCGATCGGTCATCTCTCTCTTTGGGAGAGCATCCGGTGGCCCCCCCGGGTCCCCCCGGGGTCCCCCCCACATCCCCAGACCCTTGCACCTCAATAAAATGGAGGGATCCCCCGCGGCCCCCCTTCTTCCTTCTTCTCCTTCTCCAAAATGGCCCCGCACATGCGCAGTGTGTCGGGGAAAGTCTGCCCTCACCACCTAGCAACCAAAATAAAAAAATCTCATTGGTTGCTGTGATTTGAACTGTGTGATACACCCTATCACACAGTTCAAATCCCAAATTATTTGTAAATATGGCTGCATTTGGGTCTGCCTCTCTCCTCTCTTCTGTGTAGTGGTTTTTTGGAGAGAGGAGAGAGACAGACTACTTGCTGCCTTCTGTGAAAGAAGAATCAATTTGCTACTTATATCTCTACTTATATCTCTATTTAGCTAGGGTTAGGGTTAGCGTTCAGGGTTAGCGTTCAGGGTTAGCGTTCAGGGTTCGCGTTCAGGGTTCGCGTTCAGGTTAGCGTTCAGGGTTAGCGTTCAGGGTTCGCGTTCAGGGTTAGCGTTCAGGGTTCGCGTTCAGGGTTAGCGTTCAGGGTTAGCGTTCAGGGTTAGCGTTCAGGGTTAGCGTTCAGGGTTCGCGTTCAGGGTTCGCGTTCAGGGTTAGCGTTCAGGGTTCGCGTTCAGGGTTAGCGTTCAGGGTTCGCGTTCAGGTTAGCGTTCAGGTTAGCGTTCAGGGTTAGCGTTCAGGGTTAGCGTTCAGGGTTCGCGTTCAGGGTTCGCGTTCAGGGTTAGCGTTCAGGGTTAGGTAAAAAAAACATCCCCTCCATCATTCCTCCTTTATCACTCCCCTAATCAAATCTTTTATTTTATTCTAAATCCTTTACTTAGTTAGGGTTAGGGCTAGGGTTAGGGTTCAAAAGCAGGGTTAGGGTAAAAAAAAAAAAAAAAAAATTAAAAAAAGTATTAGATTTATTTTTTTCCCAAACTAAAAAAAAAATGGCCCGCAGAATGTTCTCTGCAGAGCAAGCCTATGCGCTGCTCGCCTCTGGTACCTCCGGGTCAGAGACTGAAACGGCCTCTGAAGCGGAGATGTCCTCAGAGGACAGCGACGACTCGGCTTCACCCAGGGGTTCCCCCACTCCGCCAGTCGTCCCTTCTGTTGCGGCAGAGGCAGGACCCAGCTCTGCAGCTCCCCATCCTCTGTGGCAGCCCGACCCATCCTATTCCCCACAAATTCCCCCTTTCACAGCAGACCCCGGTATAAAAGTTAACGTCACTGATTTTGCCCCCTTTGATTTCTTTTCAGTTTTTGTAAACCCCGATATCCTTGAGTTACTGACCAACCAGACCAACCTTTATGCCCGTCAATATATTGCCCAAAAACCTCGGTCTGTCCATTCCCGTTCCTGGGTCCCCACTAATGTCACAGAAATTAAAAAATTTTTAGGGATCACATTCAATATGGGCATTGTAAAAAAACCCAGCCTACGCTCTTACTGGGCAACAAATTCGGTCCACAGCACCCCTGTGTTTGCAGCAGTAATGCCCCGCTGCCGTTATGAAGCCATACTGAGATTTCTGCATTTCCACGACAATTCTCAAGTCCCCCCAAGAACTGATCCCAATTACGACCGTCTAAATAAACTAAGACCCCTAATTTCCCTGCTAAACCAATCCTTTCTCAATTCTTACACCCCAGAACAAAATGTGTCAGTGGACGAGTCCCTAATGAGCTACAAGGGCCGTCTCTCCTTTAGACAATTCATCCCCTCCAAACGAGCCAAGTACGGCGTAAAAATGTACAAAATGTGCGAAAGCAGCAGCGGGTACACCAGTACATTCATGATTTACGAGGGTAAGGACAGACAGATAAACCCACCTAACTGTCCCCAGACAATTGGCATCCCAGGGAAAATTGTCTGGGAGCTAATGACCCCATTTTTGGAAAAAGGGTACCACGTGTACACGGACAATTATTATACTAGCATCCCCCTATACCAAGCCCTACAAGCTGCAAACACAGGGGCCTGTGGGACGATACGGAAAAACCGTGTGGGCTTGCCGTCACAGTTGGTGTCCAGACGTCTAGAGAGGGGGCGTCATTTTCACTGGCAAGTAATACAATGCTTGCCGTGAAGTGGAATGACCGCAAGGACGTCTATATGCTTACCACCCTGCATGCGGACACCACTGTGACGGTCAGAGACAGGGGCGCCACCAGGGACAGACAAAAACCCCTTTGTGTGACCGATTATAACAAACACATGGGTGGCGTGGACCTGTCCGACCAGGTGCTCCAACCATACCTGGTGAAGCGGAAGACGAGGGCCTGGTATAAAAAGGTGGCTATCTACCTTCTACAGATAGCTACCTACAATAGCTTTGTTCTTTATAAAAAATCCCAAGGGGCCCTCACCTTCTTCCAATATCAGGAGAAGGTTATTGAGTCTCTCCTGTTTGACTCCACAGCACCAGAGGCAGCCTTTGAAACGGAGAACGCCCGCAGACTAACAGAGCGTCATTTCATGCACGTCATCCCTCCCACTCCCACCCTAAACCGTCCCAAAAAAAGATGTAAAGTTTGTAGCAAGCGGGGTTTGAGGAGTGAATCCCGCTACTACTGCCCCACGTGCCCATCCCAACCTGGACTTTGTATCGCCCCCTGCTTTGAGATCTATCATACAATTCACAATTATTAGGTTTGCATCCTAATGTGGTAGGCTTTTTTTCCCACATAATTTATATTTTCATACCGTTGGCCCCTTTACAGATTGGACTTGTCAAAAAAAATTTACAACTGTCATCAGTAAAACACCTATTACCCTATTTCCCTAATAATTCCAAGACTTGATCCCTCACATACCAAACTATTATTCAGACACATTCTCATCCACATGTCCACGTCTGCATACCCCAGAATGTGGACCCCACAAATGTTCTTGAGAAGTCTGATCCCATGTGACAAATAATTCCAGGACTTGATTACTCACATACCAAACTATTATTCAGACACATTCTCATCCACATGTCCACGTCTGCATACCCCAGAATGTGGACCCCACAAATGTTCTTGAGAAGTCTGATCTCATCTGACAAATAATTTCAGGACTTGATAGCTCACAAAAATTTTCCACCAGTTATCTTAGTTTGACTGGTCTTTCAACTATGTCTTGCTACACAAAACTATTCTTGGCATCTACTTTCCTTTATATATTTATATTGGTGATATGGCATGATCATTTCATTGGAAGATTTCCAACAATGAGGCTGCTCCATATTCACACATGATGGGCTTTACCGCATGGTTCTTGCCGAACCTCCTATACTGGACAATAAGTTTAGAATCCTGTAGGGGACTGGTTGTTTTGTGCATATAGCAGTTCCGACCTTGGCGGGTTGGAGCCTGTTATGGTGCACCACGTCGACTGGCACATTGGTCTCGCAAGGGACTGATGTTGCTAAACAGACGTTGTATGACCAGTCCTTACTGCATGGTTCTTGCCGAATGTTCTGTACCTGGACAATAAGTTTGTAATTCTGTAGGGGACTGGTTGTTTTGTGCATATAGCAGTTCCGACCTTGGCGGGTTGGAGCCTGTTATGGTGCACCACGTCGACTGGCACATTCGTCTCTCATATAGGGATTGATGTCGCTAAACAGACGTTGTACGACCAGTCTCTGAAAGATGAACTTGTCCTCCTAGCCCTGCTGGTGTTTTACTTCATATCTACAACGAGCACAAGTTTGCCACATAGTTGGCTACATTTTCCTCCACATTTTGCCCTTCACGCCAGTAGAGTTTTGCGTTCCTGCTACAATATACTCAATTGCAGGACAACTATTTTGTGAGCAAGGCTATGTTTTATAATCAGCAATTGTGTTTTTCGGGGCATGCCACCCTTTGTGAGTAATAATTCCTGGAAGGATCTTCATGTTTGGTAGCGCAAAGTCTTGGAACGTTTTGAATGGGTCCTGGAATTCATTCAATTTTACCCTGAAGATAAAATGATACAGAATAAAAAGTGGGAACAAACTACTCAGTATGTCCCTTGACAAATACATTACAGGGTAAAGCTTACAAAAAATCAATTTCTGTGGGTTTTCAGTTGTTCTTGTACTACATAGGTTCTGCAAATATGACAATCTATTCCAAATACAGCCAAATTTGCTTTCCAAAATTCAAATAGCGCTCCGTCCGTTCTGAGTCCTGCCGTTTGTCCAAACAGAACTTTATGACTACATGTGGGGTATCGACGCGCTCACAAGAATGTGGGCAACAAATTGTGGGGTCCATTTTATGGTGTTACCGCTTGTAAAAGTGAAAAATGTGGTGCTAAAGCATCACTTTTGTGAAAAAAAAGAAAAATTTCATTATGACGACCTATTGCTATCAAATTCTGTGAAGTATCTGAGGGTTCAAAATGCTCACTATACCCCTAGATATAATCCTTGAAGGGTCTAGTTTCCAAAATGGGGTGACTTGTGGGGGTTTCTGCTGTTTAGGTACCCCAGGGGTCCAAGAAGTGAAAGATGGTATCTGTCATCTATTTCAGCCAAATTTGCTTTTCAAAATTCAAATAGCGCTCCGTCCGTTCTGAGTCCTGCCGTTTGTCCAAACAGAACTTTATGACTACATGTGGGGTATCGACGCGCTCACAAGAATGTGGGCAACAAATTGTGGGGTCCATTTTATGGTGTTACCGCTTGTAAAAGTGAAAAATGTGGTGCTAAAGCATCACTTTTGTGAAAAAAAAGAAAAATTTCATTATGACGACCTATTGCTATCAAATTCTGTGAAGTATCTGAGGGTTCAAAATGCTCACTATACCCCTAGATATAATCCTTGAAGGGTCTAGTTTCCAAAATGGGGTGACTTGTGGGGGGTTTCTGCTGTTTAGGTACCCCAGGGTCCAAGAAGTGAAAGATGGTATCTGTCATCTATTTCAGCCAAATTTGCTTTTCAAAATTCAAATAGCGCTCCGTCCGTTCTGAGTCCTGCCGTTTGTCCAAACAGAACTTTATGACTACATGTGGGGTATCGACGCGCTCACAAGAATGTGGGCAACAAATTGTGGGGTCCATTTTATGGTGTTACCGCTTGTAAAAGTGAAAAATGTGGTGCTAAAGCATCACTTTTGTGAAAAAAAAGAAAAATTTCATTATGACGACCTATTGCTATCAAATTCTGTGAAGTACCTGAGGGTTCAAAATGCTCACTATACCCCTAGATATAATCCTTGAAGGGTCTAGTTTCCAAAATGGGGTGACTTGTGGGGGGTTTCTGCTGTTTAGGTACCCCAGGGGTCCAAGAAGTGAAAGATGGTATCTGTCATCTATTTCAGCCAAATTTGCTTTTCAAAATTCAAATAGCGCTCCGTCCGTTCTGAGTCCTGCCGTTTGTCCAAACAGAACTTTATGACTACATGTGGGGTATCGACGCGCTCACAAGAATGTGGGCAACAAATTGTGGGGTCCATTTTATGGTGTTACCTCTTGTAAAAGTGAAAAATGTGGTGCTAAAGCATCACTTTTGTGAAAAAAAAGAAAATTTTCATTATGACGACCTATTGCTATCAAATTCTGTGAAGTACCTGAGGGTTCAAAATGCTCACTATACCCCTAGATATAATCCTTGAAGGGTCTAGTTTCCAAAATGGGGTGACTTGTGGGGGGTTTCTGCTGTTTAGGTACCCCAGGGGTCCAAGAAGTGAAAGATGGTATCTGTCATCTATTTCAGCCAAATTTGCTTTTCAAAATTCAAATAGCGCTCCGTCCGTTCTGAGTCCTGCCGTTTGTCCAAACAGAACTTTATGACTACATGTGGGGTATCGACGCGCCCCACAAGAATGTGGGCAACAAATTGTGGGGTCCATTTTATGGTGTTACCTCTTGTAAAAGTGAAAAATGTGGTGCTAAAGCATCACTTTTGTGAAAAAAAAGAAAATTTTCATTATGACGACCTATTGCTATCAAATTCTGTGAAGTACCTGAGGGTTCAAAATGCTCACTATACCCCTAGATATAATCCTTGAAGGGTCTAGTTTCCAAAATGGGTGACTTGTGGGGGGTTTCTGCTGTTTAGGTACCCCAGGGGTCCAAGAAGTGAAAGATGGTATCTGTCATCTATTTCAGCCAAATTTGCTTTTCAAAATTCAAATAGCGCTCCGTCCGTTCTGAGTCCTGCCGTTTGGGCAAATAGCAGTTTACGACCACATGTGGGGTATCGTTGCGTTCAGGAGAAACATGGTAACAAATTTTGGCATCCAATTTGTCCTGCTGTTCCTTGTAAAAGTGAATAAATTGAGGCTAAAGAAACATTTTTAGGTAAAATATAAAGGTATTTATTTTTTCATTCCACTTTGCATTCATTCCTGTGAAGCACCTGAAGGGTTAATAATCTTCTTGAATGTAGTTTTGAGTAGCTTGAGGGGTGCAGTTTTTGGAATGGTGTCACTTTTGGGTGTTTTCTGTCATGTACACCCCTCAAAAAGACTTCAAATGTGATGTGGTCACTAAAAAAATGGTTTTGTAAATTTTGCTTGAAAAATGAGAAATTGCTCATGAACTTTGAACCCTTATAACGTCCTAACAATTTTTTTTTTTCTCTCCAAAATTGTGCTGATGTGAAGTATACATGTGGGAAATGTTATTTATTAACTATTTTGTGTCACATAACTCTCTGGTTTAACAGAATAAAAATTCAAAATTTGAAAATTGCAAAATCTTCAAAATTTTCGCCAAATTTTTGATTTTTTCACAAATAAACGCAAAAATGATCGACCTAAATTTACTACTAACATGAAGCCCAATATGTCACGAAAAAACAATCTCAGAATCGCTCGGATCCAATGAAGCGTTCCAGAGTTATTACCTCATAAAGGGAGAGTGGTCAGAATTACAAAAAACGGTCTGCTCATTAAGGTGGAAATTGGCTCAGTCACTAAGGGGTTAAAGATTTCATATGTTTATACACCAGCCTCATCATGATTGCAGCCAATACTGTAAAATCGGGTTACAGATACGCCTTGCCTATTACCCCGCCTTTCTTTCTTTCTTTCTTTCTTTTTCTCTTTCTTTCTTTCTTTCTTTCTTTCTTTTTCTTTCTCTTTCTTTCTTTCTTTCTTTCTCTTTCTTTCTTTCCTTTCTTCTCTCTTCCCTTTCTCCACACTCTTTATATTTTCTCTCATTCCTAGTTCCTATTTCTCTCTCCCTTCTTAGTTCACTGTCTCTAACATATCTCCTTCCTATGCTGGTTTTATTCTTCCTTATTCCTTTCTCTCGTTCATTTTTGGACTCTTCCTTCAATTTCAATCTCTTTCCGTCTCTTTTCCTTTCTGTCTTTACCTATCTCTTCTCTTTATTATTCAATTATCATTTTTTTCTCTTCCTCTCTCCTTTTACCTTTCTTGTTCCCCCCTCTTTTTTCCTCCTCTCCCTTTTCCTGTCTGATCATTACCAATCCCCTTATTTCTATATTTATTTACTCAGTTTTCTTACCTCTCTTTCCACTTGTCCCACGCTCTTCCTACTCTATGAACACTTCCTACCTCCTTCTTACCTCTCTTCTTCTTTCTCTGTCTTTTTTCCTACAAATCTCTCTATTTGTTGTCTATCTTCTCCTCCCACATTTTTCTTCTTTCTTTGATCTCTCAACTCTCTCTATTTTCTCACCTTCTTCCTTTTCTGTGTCATTTCTCTCCCTCCTCTCACTCTCTTCCTGCTTTCTCGTACTCAAATCTCATTTTAAATCCTCCTCTTCCTCAGTCTTTTCCATGAGTTAAGTTTATCTCTTTTCCCTGTCTCTCTTTTCTTTCTTTTTTTCCTTTCTTTCTCTCTCTCTTCTTTTTCTTCCTTCTCTTCCCTCACAATCATCTCTCTACATATTGTCTCTTCTTTTCCTCTCATCTCTGCACACTACTCTTCTTCTTTTTCTTAATCTTACTCGTCCCTACCAATATCCTTCCTCTCAGTGTCAGATCTTTCTCTCTTCCTGCCTCTCATTTTTCTCTCTCTTTTCCTGAACTTTTCCTTCTCACATTCTATTTTTTTCCATTTTTTTTCCCATCTGTCTTACATATTCTTTTAATACATTTTCTTTTCTATGTCTGCCTTTCTTGAATTGCCTTTTCTCTTTTTTCCCCACTTTCTTTCCCCTACTAATCTCCTCTCTATCTCTTCTTTTTCACTCTACTTTTTCCACACTCTCCCTTTCACTCTTCTTGTTCTTCATCTGTCTCTTCCATAACACTCTTTTGTCTATATATTAAGTCTGTATTTCTTAATTTGCTATATCTCATGTCATTGCCTTCACTTTCTGCTTTTTCCCCCACTTTCTCTTCTTTCTCTTTCTCCTTCCTTCTAACTTCTTTTCCTTAGTATGTGATTTTTTTTTTCCTTTTCCTACATCTCTCCTTCCTTTTACCACCTCCTTCCTTCTATTTCCCACCTCTCTCCTTCCTTTTCCTACCTCTCTCTATCCCCTTCCTACCTCCCTACTTCCTCTTCCTACCTCCTTCCTTTTCCTACCTCTCTCCTTTCCTCTCCTTTCCTGAACTCTTCCTACTCCCTCTTCCTAATCTCTTTCCTTCTCTCTTCTTCCTCTGTCTCTTTACAACCGATCTCTTCTCAATATGTTCCACCTATTTCTTTTCCTACCTCTCTCCTTCCATTTCCTACCTCTCTCTTTCATTTTCCTACCTCACTCCTTCCTTTTCCTACCTCTCTCTTTCATTTTCCTACCTTTCTCCTTCCTCTCCTTTCCGAACTCTTCCTTCACTTCCTCTTCCTAATCTCTTCCCTTCTCTTCTTCTTCTTCTTCCTCTGTCTCTTTACAACCAATCTCTTCTCTATGTGTTCAGCTATTTCTTTTCATTCCTCTCTCTTTCCTATCTCTGCTTTTCCTTCACTCTATTTTTTCTCCATTGTTTTCTATTGCAATCTCCTCAACATTTCTATCTTCATCCTTCTCCCTTTTGGTCTTTTCTATCTCTTCATCTTCCACTCTCTCCTTCCTCCTTTCTTCTCTTCATCCTTTCTTTCTTTTTCCTCTTTCTTCTATTTTCTAGTCTTCATGTTCTTCTTCACTCTAATCCTTTATCATTTCTATCCTCTTCTTCTTCCTTTTCCTTTCCCTCTCTACTTTAACTCTCCATCTTCCTGACTAATCCTAGCAGAGAGCAATGTTTTGCTCCAAGACACAATGTGTCTATGTGTTATACAAGCTTTAATGTGAACTCATGTTGTGATGCTGCAGAAGTGTTAACCCTTGAAGTCCAATTCCCCCACAATTGTTCACGCAGAAATTACTACATTTTATAATATATAAAATACATTTTTTTTCAGACTCGTCACTTTGCAGCACTGTGCCTGCAATACCACATCTCACCACTATGCCAGCAGCAGCTCTACTCTATGAATATAAACGCAACAGCGCCACCATCAGAATACTAATTTTAAAGCACCAGTACAGCATTTTTAAACTGCATCGCTAGCAGTTGTGTAACTATAATAGGTGCAGGGGTTGCAATCACACACGGGCCCTGGAGCCTATCGAGCCCCAAAAGTCCCTTTGGCCTAAAGAAAAAGACTATTGCTATTAAATATTTGGAATAGTTGGGGGCCCCGTTGGAGCTTTCGCATCGGGGCCCAGGAGCTTCAAGTTACGTCACTGGAATCTGGAGTTGTGCTTTAATAATAAGTCCCCTACTCCTTCCTCATACTCACTTTCCCAAGGGCTTCATATTCTATCACTGTCACTCAAGTCAGACTTCGGGGAGTTATTATTATTATTATTTATTTATAGAGCACCATTGATTCCATGGTGCTGTACATGAGAAGGGGATACATACAAACAAGTTAAAAATACAATGAACAAACTAACAGTGACAGACTGGTACAGAGGGGAGAGAGGACCCTGCCCTTGTGGGCTTACATTCTACAGCGCAGTGGGGAGAGAGACAGTAGGTTGGGTCTGCTCTGGTGGTGGTGCAGCGCCGGGTCAAGTGGTGGTGGACCGTCGGGTCCAGTGGTCCATGGTCATTGCAGGCTGTAGGTGACACACCCCTCCAGGGCCTTAGGATACTCGGAACCAGGCTTTGAGTCCTTCATGGGGTCGAGACCCAGCTCCATGACCCTGGCGGTGTCATTAAAAGTTCAGTGTGGGTGGCTCACTCTCTTAGGGAAGGTCATGTGGCGAGGAGGGTTCATTAGGGAAGGGATGACCAGACCTGGGGAAACTTGTTTTACGTGACGCCACCCGCAGGTTGTGGCTATAGATGGCCGCCGCTGCACGACAGTTCCTCTGGGGGCCGATGGTACGGAGGCAGAAGTGTTGTAAAGCCCTCTATGGGTAGGGCTGACCCCCAGGGCAGCAGAATGTACCTGAGTTGGCAGTCATGTTTCTGGTGCTCACGATGCGTCAAGAAAGTTCACAGACACAGCGGGCTGCAGTCTTCAGATCTTTTACTCACAGTCACTGTTCAACAGCCCACTGAGCACTGGGTTCTCAGAGGCAGGGATCCAGCTACTCCCGGGTAGGGGGATGACACATAACCAGTACCCCTTCTCTTTCCTTTCTCAGTAATCTCATACTGAACTTGCTTCACCATTGTGCTCTGAGCCAGTAGCTGTAGTTTTTCTTAGGGTCAATCTGCAGAATCTCCCCTTAACCCTCTTTTTGCCACCTTTTCAGCAGATGTGTGCGGTTATCGACTGTGTCACCATGGCAGTACCACAGAATCTGGGTTGCTAACTGAGCCTGGTCTGTCTTCTCCACTAGTCTTGGGATCCCCGTGCCCCTGTTCTGCGGTCTGTCTGGTCCCTCCACTTGCCTTGCATCTGACAATGAATACGAGCACCACGGGTGGATTGTTCACTGTCTGTGCCTCTGGGACCCTCTTTTCCTCCTGGAGCCACCTAGTTCTTTTTCACTGCTCTTCAGTCTGGCCTCAGGATGAGCTTCCACCAGCTCCAGTCCTCTGGACACTTCTCTCCAGTTCTTTTCCTCCTGTGACAGGATTTTTTTCTCTAGTTTCCCTCCAACTTGACTCTCGCTGTTTGACTCTCCTTCTCCTCTACTGTTCAACATTCTTTCCTCTGCTGATCAACTGTCTCTCCTCCTTTCTGGATCTTTCTCACTCTATTTATACCCTCTGTCACGTGTCCCACGTCATCTATGTGTGTGCTTCCTAACTTCATTCCTCCCAGGTGCTCCCTCTAACTACTTCCTTGCAACCCATCTCCACTACCCTGATTCCTCTTTCCAGACAGGATCAGGGACTGTGCTCTCCCATAGAAGCAACCTAACAATGACCTGGATCTAGTGTAGTGCGTGGCCTGGGTGTCCCGGCACCAGTCTGTGCCCTTCTTACTCGAGAGTGGGATACTACACCCTAACAGAGGTGCATTACCTCTGTGGCGACTCGATCCGCAGGGGCGCCACATGGGCTGTACTGAAGAGATGGGTTTTCAGGTTCCGCTTGAAGGTTACAAGTGTAGGCGACAGTCAGACGTTTTGAGGTGCAGAGTTCCAGAGGATGGGGAACGCTAGGGTGAAGCCTTGCAGACGGTTAGATGAAGAACGTACAAGTGTGGAGGAAAGGAGGAGATCTTAGGAGGATCGAAGATTACGAGTTGGATGATAGCAGGAGATTAGTTCAGAGATACATTGGGGGGACAGATTGTGGACGGCTTTGTAAGTTAATGTAAGTAATTTGAATTGAATACGCTAGTGAATTGGGAGCCAGTGGAGGAATTGGCAGAGAAGTGGAGGAGCAGTGAGGAGAGAGGTGGATTAGTCTGGCAGCAGAGTTAAGGACGGATTGGAGAGGTGCAAGAGTGTTAGTGTGCCACTCTGTACCAGGCAACCACAGGCTTCCCTAAGACACTGAAGGATTTTCCACAGCTGGTAACCACAATTGCACCCAACACCTTCCACCCCAGGCCTGTAGGGGGAGCCCAACTAGTTGCCTTAACCCAGTCTCCCCTATAAATACAAGTACTGGGGGCGGAGTTAGACACAGTTTGCCGACGCTAGAAGAGCTGTGAAGGTAGCTCAGAGACTAGTGAGCTGAACTGGTACCGGAGCCATGCTAGGCCCGAGCCAGTACACACGAGTCAGTGTGAGGGTCCAGAGAGTAGGAACCAAAGGCAAAGGCGAGAAACACTTTACCGGGGGCAGAGGAGCCATCCCGGCTCACTCCACCAGAACACCGGTGACTGGAGCCCGAGTCTGCAGGGGACAGAGAAGATAGACCCAGCAGAGAATCCAGCATTCCGAGGAGGCTTAGATTCCCAGACACCCGCAGCACCAACTATTGAGAGCAAGGGACCGTGGGGAGAGAGACAGCGGTGGCCCATGAGAGAGCCCTCAGTGCAGCAACCCGGGTGTGGAGAGAGAAATAGCGGTTCAGTTAGGTTCTATACCTGCCAGACGCAGAATCAGGTGGCCTATATGTGGAGCCCACTGGGACGGGGTACTCGGTACCGGACCGGGTACTGCAGGGAATGTCACGGGGGTCCTGGTCCGGACCGTGTCCCGGATTCTCACAAGTAAAAGGTGATATATACAGGGGATGAAGTTTGTTGTGACGCTGCAGCGCTGCTCTGCCAGTAGGATGGATGGGCTGCAGCCAGATGGATGAGCCCGCCGCGGGTCGGGCTGCTCCTGACAGTAGAAAAGGTATTTTAAATAGTTCAGGGTACCTGGAATCAAACACGGACACACAGGCAGGGTTCACCGGAATTACTTGTCAGCTTCTTCACAGTTAAAGGGAACCAACCACCCCAAATGACCCCCCGGACTGTTAATATGTGTCCCTACACCCAGCACACACATTTGGGGCAATCGTTTTTGCTAAAAAAACAGTTTAGTAGAAGCTAAGATATAGCTTTATTAAGTTTAAAAAATGTTGCCGACTGGGTGTTACCTAGCTTGTCCTCCTGCAGTGTTCATGTGCCTGTCAGCCTCCTCTCCCCCCCTCCCTTCAGTAAAGCCCTGCCCTTTCAGCCTCTCAGGTTTCCGCCTTTCAGGTTTGCCTTCTGTTATCATAAACAATGAGACTCCGTGCAGCAGCCTGTGACGAGGCTGAAAGGGCAGGGCTTTACTGAAGGGAGGGGGGGAGAGAGGAGGCTGACAGGCACATGAACACTGCAGGAGGACAAGCTAGGTAACACCAGTCGGCAACATTTTTTAAACTTCATAAAGCTATATCTTAGCTTCTACTAAACTGTTTTTTTAGCAAAAACGATTGCCCCAAATGTGTGTGCTGGGTGTAGGGACACATATTAACAGTCTGGGGGGGTCATTTGGGGTGGTTGGTTCCCTTTAACAGTAGTTCTCAGTACAATTCAGTTCATAACAGCTCACAGTTAGTTCACTCCGGTTACACTGAACCCACTGCAGCCAGGCTGTCCCTCTGAGACCCCTCACTCTTTCTAAGTCCTTCCAGGCTGTTGTTTCTCTCCCTCTTTAAGTGTCTCCGGATAGTATAGCGGCAAGCTCGGACCCTTGTGGGTCCTCGTGGTTGCTGCTGTGCTTCCTACCCTTTGTTGTGGGAACTCCAACCTGGAGTTAAAGCTCCCCGTCGGTTAATCTGGGAAGCTGGAGAATCCTGTTCCCCTCAGAGCCAACACTCTGGTGTGTGCCTAGTCTGCAGTAACCCTTTCCTGCAAGGCGTTACCAGACTCCTCCTAACCCGTGTGACTCCAGCTTCAATAGGGAAGACTTCTCCACCAGTTAGTCAGTGCTGCCGTGTTCCTCGGACCCAGTGCTGCTCACACTCCCCTGGGATGCCAGCTATGGACGAGCTTTCTTTCCATGGTTTATGTGACTCTGTGGATTCTGCATCTCCATCAAACCCAACCCCACCGGGATGTGTGTCTCTGTCTTTCATGGTGTCTGTTCTGCTCGGCTCACTGTGTCTTTGCTTCTCAGCCTACTGTGGCCTACTGTGTCTTTACTGGTCGGCACCCTTGGCCTACTTGGTCTTTGCTTGTCAGCCTACTGTGGCCTACTCCTTCCTCCTCATCTTCCTCTATTTGTACCTTCTTTCACCTGACCTACATGCGTTCCCACCAACTTTCCTCTAAACCCACCACCCCTTGCCCGCCTAGAGTTCTGGGCTCCGAGTTGGGTGCTGCCTCTAGTGGTGTGGTGTGTCTGTGCAGGTGTTTAGTGCATAAACCGTCTAACCTTCTGCCTGGCTGCCGTTCCCTATGTGGCCATCCTTGTCGCAGGGGCGCCACATATATCCCAACTCACTGTGGAAGTCCTGAGGTGTTTTCCTTCACCCCGGACGTGTGTACCTGTAACCAGTCATCAGTAAAGGTACCAAAAGATTATAATGTGTGCGTGTCCCTCCTTCAACTCATCCTGCATCACACCAACTACGCTCCCCTACTCCAACCCTGTGCAGCAACGACTGTGCTGTGGTATTCCACCATCCCTTCCTACTTCCAACACCCTGGGGACTTCGCTCCTCCTGTAGGGAGCCACACCACCCTGCTGCCACCCATCACCCCGGAGGCCCAAGCTGCGCCGGTGCCTTCACCAGAATCTACAGGTGGCGTCATGACTGACAACTCCAAATCCCTGTAAATATACCCCTTGTTATTGTCACCCAAGGACACAGGCTCAGGCACGGACCACCCATGACATCCCCGCAACTGACCGCCCGAGACCTGAGCACCCACTCCCTTGTGGCCCCAGACATTAGCAGTGAGGCCACTGAGGAGGAGGTTGCAGTAGTCAAGACGGGAAATGATAAGGGCGTGCACTAGTAGTTTAGTAGATTGAGGTTGAGGAAGGGACGGATTCTCTAAATATTTTTGAGTTAGAGGCGGCAAGAGATGGCCAAAGCTTGAATGTGTAGTTTGAAAGATAAGGCAGAGTCAAGGATTACTCTGAGGCAGCGGATTTCAGGTACAGGGAAAAGTGTAATGTAATTTATTGTGATAGATAGATCAGGTAAGGGAGGTGCGCGAGATGGCTGAAAGATGATGAGTTCAGTTTTGTCTACATTTAGTTTAAGGAAGCGAGAGGAGAAGAAGGAGGATATGGCTGATAGACACTCCATGATTCTGGACAGCAGAGAGGTGACGTCTGGGCCAGAGAGGTAGATCTGAGTGTCCTCAGCGTACAGGTGGTACTGGAAGCCATGGGACTGTATGAGTTGTCCTAGGCCAAGGGTATAGATGGAAAAAAGAAGGGGCCCCAGGACAGAGCCTTGGGGAACCCCAACAAAAAGGGGATGGGGTGTGGAGGTAGTTTTGGAATGGGAGACACTAAATGTGCAGTTGGAAAGGTAGGAGGAGATCCAGGAGAGGGCAAGGTCGGTGATAGCAATGGAAGAGAGGATCTGTAATAGGAGATAGTGGTCGACTGTGTTGAATGCAGAGGACAGGTCAAGAAGGAAGAGGATGGAGAAGTGTCCGGTAGCTTTGGCGGTAAGTAGATCGTTAGTAATTTTGGTTAAGGTGGTTTTGGTGGAGTGGTGGGGGCGAAAGCCAGATTGAAGGTTGTCAAAGAGAGAGTTAGATGAGAGGTGGGAGGAAAGTACAGCGTGGACATGCTTTTCAAGATGTTTGGAGGCAAATGGGAGCAATGATATGGGCCGGTAGCTGGATGTGGAGTCGGGTCAAGAGATGGCTCCTTCAAGACAGAGTTAAGTGTTGTGTGTTTGAAAGCAGAAGGAAAGGTACCGGAGGTTAGTCATTGATTTGCAGAGGTGGGTTAGGGCTAGGATAAGCATGGTGGTGAGGTTGGGGAGGAGGTGGGAAGGGATGGAGTCCAATGCACAAGTGGTGAGGTGTGATTTGGAGAGGAGGTGGGCAAGTTCTCCTTCAGTGATGGAGGTTAGATGGATTAGTGGGGGAGGGGAGTGGTCTGGTATACACAGGGATTGTGATGGTTGGGTAGCAAAAACTTGTCTGATGTGATCGATCTTGCTAGTGAAGTGTGTTGCAAAGTCTTATGTAGAGATACGAGAAGTAGGAGGGGGGCAGTGGGGGGCAGAGGAGGGAGTTAAATGTGTTGAATAACTACCTGAGGTTGTGGGACAAAGAGGATATGAGGGTAATGAAGTGATTCTGTTCAGTGGTGGTGAGGGCTGACTTGAATTTGAGAAGTGCTTGTTTGAATGCTGTTTAGTCTTCTTGTGAATGTGTTTTCTTCCAGTGCCGCTCAGCCACCCTAGACTCCCACCGCAGCATTTTAGTGGTGTCTGTGTGCCAGGGTTGTCTGTTGTTTCATCGTGTTCTGCCGTGAACAAGAGGGGCAACTGCATCAATAGCTGATGTGAGTGTAGTGTTGTAGAAAGTGGTGGCATTATCTGTGTCGTGGAGTGAGGATATGGAGAATAGTGGTAGGATAGAGTCAGAGAGTTTGTGAGTGTCAACATGTGTGAGGTCTCTGCGAGGGTGTGCGAGTTGGTGAACATGGGTGGCAGGTGAGGAGGACAAGGATGGGAAGGTAAGTAGATGGTGGTCAGATTTATGACCTGGTGGCATGTCCAGTGTTTCATGGAGCACACCGGGGGTCACAATTTAATACAAGTCTATGAAAGCCTGGTTCTGGCTTACATAGAAATGCATTGGGATCTTATTACAAAACTTTTGACTTCCAGCAAGTCAAAAGATAAAGTGGCAAAATGGCACCACAGGGCTGGAATGGTGTCAGTAAAAGGTGAAGCCAATGGAAAGGTGAATATATGACACGGGGTTTAGATATAAAGCGCCTCTCCAGTGCTGAAAACGAAACACTGGAGTGGCACTTTAAATGTAAGTCCCCTGCCCCATCTCATACTCATCTGCCTTTGCCGTTTTCATCTTCTGTTGCTGATGCTCCGGTCGGTTTCCTGTGATCTGTGACATACCGGCAGCTTTAGTGTTTAATGGAGCATGCCCAGAGATCATAACTCAATACAAGTCTATGAGGGTCTTGTTATGGCCCTCATAGACTTGCATTGTGCTCTTGTGATGTAGCTTCTGACTTTCAGCCAATCAGAAGTTAGAGTCACAAAATGGGACTAGAGAGGCATCGACTAAAGTTGAAGCCGCTGGAAGGTGAGTATACAAGGGGGTTAGATTTAAAGTGCCACTCCAAGGCTGAGAAAAAAAAACGAAACACTGGAGTGTCGCCTCTAAATCTAAGTCCTTTGCCACCTATCTTATACTCATCTGCCTCCGGCATCTTCATCTTCTATCAACATTGCTCTGGTCGTACTCCTGTAATTTATGACCGTCCGGTGGCTCCGGTGTTTAATGGAGCGCGCTGGAGATCACAACTCAATACATCTCTATGGGAGCTTCATTCTGGCTCTCATAGACTTGCAATAAGCTCTTGTGATGTAGCTTCTGACTTTTGGCCAGCAGACGTTACAGTCACAAGATGGAACTGGAGCAGCGTCGATGTCAGTATATGAGGGGGCAGAGGGCTTAGATATAAAACACCACTCCAGCTCTGAAAACAAAACACTGGAGTGGTGCTTTAAATGTAATTCCTTTGACCCCTACCTCATAATCATCTGCCTCTGCCATCTTTATCTTCTGTCACCATTGTTCTGGTCGGTTTCAGCTCCAGTGTTTAATGGAGCGCACTAGAGATAACAACTCAATGCATCTCTATGAGGGCCATGTTCTGGCCTCACAGATTTGCATTGTGCTCTTGTGATGTAGCTTCTGACTTTCAGCCAATCAAAAGTTACAGTCACAAGATGGGACTGGAGCGGCATCGAGTAAAGGTGAAGCCGCTGGAAGGTGAGTATACAAGGGGGTTAGATTCAAAGCGCCACTCCAGGGCTGAGAAAAACAAACAAAACACTGGAGTGGCGCTTTAAATCTAAGTCCTTTTTCCTCTATCTGATACTCATCTGCCTCCACCGTCTTCATCTTCTATCGCCGTTGCTCTGGTTGTACTCCTGCAATTTATGACTTGCTGGTAGCTTCAGTGTTTAATGAAGTGCGTGGGAGATCACAACTCAGTACATCTCTATGGGAGCCTCATTCTGGCTCTCATAGACTTCCAATGAGCTCTTGTGATGTAGCTTCTGACTTCTGGCCAGCAGAAGTTACAGTCACAAGATGGGACTGGAGCAGTGTCGATGGAAGGTGAGTATACAAGGGGGCAGAGGGCTTAGATATAAAGCACCACGCTAGGACTGGAGTGGTGCTGTAACAATGAACTGACTGATAAACAAATTACCTCTCTGAATTAATAGACAATGTTTCACACCCTGAGTGAATCTTTACAATATGAAGATTTTATGAACCTTCTGCTGTTATCCCTTTCAATTTTGCAGATGACAGCATGGGTGTAACTACAATAGGTGCAGGGGTTGCGATCACACCCGGGCCCTGGAGCCTAGGGGGCCCCAAAAGTCTCTTTGGCCCATAAAGAAAAGACTAATGCTATTAATGATTTGCAATAATTGGGGGGCCCTGTTGGAGCTTTTGTATCGGGGCCATGATCTTCACGTTACGCCACGTTATTCCAAGTGAGTATGTTCAGGTAAGGGAAGGCGATGGTGCTGAGATTTTAAGGAGGTGGGGGTCAGATTGTATCCAGATCAGCAGTAACAGATCCCTCGGGCTGTATTCAGAAATGAAAATGTTACAAATCACACACGTGCGCTCGGACTGACGAGGTGAAGACTCTGAGAATAACGTTTCAGTTTTTCATTTCTATTACTATTGGTCGGAAATTTGCAATCTTTAGTATATGATTACACAAAGATATTTCATAAAGAGTGTTGCATGTCACATAAAATATACATATATACAGGTGGGCCATTTATATGGATGCACCAAATAAATGAGAACGTTGGCGATATCAACCTCCTGTTTGTGGCACATTAGTATATGGGAGGGGGAAAACTTTTCCAGTGGTGCTGACCATGGCGGCCATTTGAAGTCGGCCATTTTGGATCCAACTTTATTTTTTTCAATTGGAAGAGGGTCATGTGAACATCAAACTTATCGAGATTTTCATAAGAAAAACAATGGTGTGTTGATTCTAACGTAACTTATTCTTTCATGAGCTATTTCCAAGTTTATGACCACTAATAAAATGTGTTCAAGTGCTGCCATTGTGTTGGATGTCAATACAACCCTCTTCTCCCATCTGGACACACTGATAGCAACACACAGAAGAAATGCTAGCACAGGCTTCCAGTATCCGTTGTTTCAGATGCAGCACACCTCGTATCTTCATAGCATAGACAACTGCCTTCAGATGAGGATGACTTTTTTGTGAATGGTGAGTTAACAAACAAAACCACACTATTGGTCTGACACTAACCCACAGTGGATAGATCCCTCCAAGACTGTGGGAACACAAAAATTGATGGTATGGTGTGGTATATGGTACAAAGATAGTGGGGTCATTCTTCATCAATGGAAAACTCAATGCCACTGGATATTGAATCAGTTGCTATCAGTGTGTCAAGAGTGGGAGAAGAGGGTTGCATTGACAATTCAACACAATGCGCACTGGAGAGAGAACGCACAGGGGGAAAGAGAGGGCACAGGGGAGAGAAAGCGCAAGAGGAGAGAGAGTGCACAGGGGTAGAGACAGCAGAACGGGAGAGAGAACCCAGTAGGGCAGAAAGCACAAGGGAGAGAGCATGCATAGGGAAACAGAGAGTGCATAGGGGGAGAGAAAGCACTAGAGGAAAGAGAACACTCAGGGGAAGAGGCAGCACCTGTAGAGAGAAAGCACAAGGAGAGAGTGCAACGGTAAGAGACAGCACAATGGAGAGAGAACACATAAGGGGGTTAGACTAGACATAGGGAGACAGTGCACAGTGGGAGAGAGCACAAGGGAAGATCACGCACAGGGGGAAGAGATAGCACCAAGGAGAGAGAGCGCACAGAGGGTAGAGAGAGCACATGAGGAAGAGAGTGCCTTGCAGGGGGAAGAGACGCATAAGGGGAGAAAGAGCACACAAATATTCTCTCAATATTCAGTGAAAAATGTCAGCTCCTCCTTCCCTGAGACCCCAAAATCCCAAATCCCAAAGAAGTGGTCATGTGATGACAGTTAGGAAGCAGCAAGCAGAGCCTGACGATGATTATATTACATGAGACAGGGGCGATGCTAACACATCGGGAGATTCTACAACGTGTGCAATTTTTATATTAGTCCAACTACTCTCACAAACTAATCGCAGGGCCCACGAGGAGGCAAGGAAGCCGCTGCTGCATGTGATGGCCATGGCTTGGCAGGCTCTGCTGCTGCTCGCCGCCCCCTGTGCGCTCTCTTTCCCCTTTTGCTCTATCTCCCCTTGAGCTGTCTCTCCCCAGTGTACTCTCTCTCCCCTTGTGCTGTCTTTCCTTCTCTGTGCTCTCTCTCCCCTGTGCGCTCTCTTTCTCCTTATGCTGGTTCTCCCTCCAGTGCGTTCTCTCTCTTCTTGTGCTTTCTCTCCCCCGTCTGCTCTGTTCCACCTGTGTGCTCTATCCCTCTTGTGCTGTCTCTCACCCCTGTGCGCTTTTTTCCCCTTGTGCTATCTTTCCCCCGTGTGTTTTCTCTTCCCCCTGTGCGCTCCCTCTTGCCCCTGTGCACTATCACTCCCTCTTGTGCTGTCTCTCACCTTGTGTGCTCTTTTTCCCCTAGTGCTGTCTCTCCCCCTGTGTGCTCTCTTTTCCCGTGTGGTCCCTCTTCCCCCCGTGCACTCTCTCCCCATGCGCTCTCTCCCCTTTTGCTCTCTCCTTGTGCTGTCTGTTTCCACTGTGCTCTCTTACTCCATGTGCTGTCTCTCCCCTTGTGCACTCACTGTTCCCCCATGCACTCTCTTCCCTTGTGCTGTCTCTCCCCTTTGTGCTTCTCTCCCCTTGGACTGTCTCTCTCCTTGTGATGTCTCTCCCCACTGTGCTCTCTCACTCCTTGTGCTATCTCTCCCCCTGTGCGCTCCCTGTTCTCCCATTTGCTCTCTCCCCTTGTGCTGTCTCTCCCATTGTACTGTCTCTCCCCGTGCGCTCTCTTCCCCCTGTGCACTCTCTCCCCTTGTGCTATCTCTCCCCAATGCACTTTCTTCCCCCTGTGCACTCTCTCTCCCATTGTGCTGTCTCTGCCCCTTGTTCACTCTCTGTCCCCCCATTGTGCGCTGTCTCACTCACCCCTGTGCAACATCTCTTTACCTCTTTATGCTGAGGATCTTTGGCATCAGCCTCCATTCCAGAATGGAGCGTAAATAGGAGGAAGAGCTGCAGCAGGATGGGTCCGCCTCAGGAGTATGGTTGAGCAGAGCCAGGTGTAGGTGATAATGAATTCCTGCACTGCTGGCGTGTGGGCTCCCTGTTACAGATGTCCTATTGATGGCGCTGTTTTCTTTGACTGATCCACCAAACATCAAGGACTTCTTCACATTCCAGTTTAACTGTAATTACCCAGTTTAACTCTAATTTACATGATATCCTATGGGAGGCGCAGTTTTCGGGGCAAACTTACAGACATACAGACTGGATAGGGATTTTATATTGTAGATGCTGTGAGGATTTAAAATGCTACAGGGCTCATTTCTTAATTCTTCTGAAATATATACAGAAGTAGTAATCCTTAATTTGTCAAATAGCATGATACTTTATTAACATGCATCATGCTATCTGAAAAGTTATTAATTGCCACATGTGTACAGGATCAGACCCAATAGTAAAGGAATATAGCACCACAAGCACCATTAGTATATGAATACATCACCAGAACATCAATCAGTACATCACCAGGACCATCATCAGTACATAAATCTAGCATTACAACCATTATCTGTACATAAATATAGCACTAGAACCACCATCAGTAAATGAATACATCTCCAGAATCAATCGCTTATGTTCCCCAGTCTTCTAACCCTCTGCAGTGATTGAATGATGTCAACAGTATGACCAGTTGACCTCAGGACATCGCCTCGATCTCGTACGTTTTGGCTGTTGGAGCTTCCATTGCACTCTCCTCTAAAGAAACAAGTACAATTCTCAGCAGGGGACCGACAATTTACCTGTTTTCCGAATGGGCCATCAGTGTAACAACTGGCTTGGAGAATCCCACTGGGAGACACCTCAGGACACCACATGAAGCAACCCAATGGTGCCAACCTGCTGGCTGTGCCCCCTTGTCACATACCACTCCTCAGCACGTGACTTGGGGTTGCACCTGCAAGGGTTAATCTATCTCCTCTCACTCAATCCAGCACTCGACCTCTGTCCTATGCTGAAAAGGAGCATCAATCACACCCCGACTCACACTGTGCACCCCGCTTCACACACGCTGCCACCACTTACCAACATACAGGGGGTAATCCCTGAAATAATACTGTCAGTCAATCACCAGGATCACACATTTCTTAGGGCTATGAATCCTTTTAGAACATACAAGGGTTCAGCTTATTAAAGTTTTAAGCGTTAATATAAAAGGTACAGTGCTTACAGAAAAAGATATAAAAATAGAAATAATAAAATGACATACACATATGCAAACAATGAAATAAAAAGGAGAAACTTACAGAAAACTAAACTTTGCTTCTGTGTTGCCCGATGGGGAGGGCAGGAATAGATGGAATGATGATCACAGCAGCTTCCACTGACCCATCACTGCGACACCCCTGCAGCAGCTGTGTGAGCCCAGATATAGACCCAGCCGGGGGGGTCAGATCCTAGACCGGCCTTCTAGTTTAAAATTCTAATTCTTGGCCTATGATTGGGCACTCACTCAGTTAGCCATGCATAGATTATGTTTTAAAAATGTCTTTGTCTTCTAACTAAGTGTCCTGGTTTTACTTCCCATCTGTGGGTCTCTTTGATCACTATTGGAGATAGTTCCTCTCCCTTATCTGATCTTTCCCTTTGAAGCTTTCTCTGTGTGTGATTTTTGTCACCCTCTGCTTTTCCCATCATGGCTCCCTGGGGAGACCAGAGTCAGTGTGACTGCTAGGTTTGCTGTGTTTATGTATCAGGTCCTGACCTCTCCTGGATGGGCATGAGATTTAACCCCCTCACTGGTCTGTGTCCAGTCCCTGCGATACATATTTGCTACACCTCCCTCCTTATGAACGTACATGGGGGATGACTCACAGGTCGGCTCCCTAGCACGTACCTGGTTCCGGCCCACCTTGCCGTGATAAGCCATCTGCGTTGTCAATCCCCTTCTTGTGTTGAATGGTGAAATCAGAAGCAAGATTCATACATTCATGACATTCAGGTTCAGAGACAGAGGTCTCTGCGGGGCCTTCCAGCACCTCAGGACTGTCATTTGCTGGTGTGACAGTCTGAATCCCCTGGCTAGAGATAGCCAGAAGGGGCGTGGAAGCCCCGACCTCACAGGAACCATCTTGGACATGCTCTGGGTCGGCAGGTGGTCTGGTTATTTCTCTACAGGTTGAGGACCCAGAATGCAGTGCGGTCTCTGCATTCCCAGTACTCAATCTGTGGGTGAGAGCACCTCGGAAGGACATCTCCCCGGGAAATAACGCCACTCTCTCAGTTGCCTGGCTGGCCAGCGACCCAGCTTTCCCATCACCCTGACAAGCTGTGGACTGTGACAGTCCCTTAACTTGACAGGCTGTTGGGACGGCCATTACACCTTTCTGGCAGGAGAGGGGGTTTGCTCTTCCATCTTCCTGGCAGACCAAGCGTACCAGTCTCCCATCCGGACAAGCCAGGGGTACCTCTTTCCCATGGTCCTGAACGGCAGGGAGACCCGTCTTCCCATCAGTCGGATAGACCATGGGCCCGATCTCCCCAATGTCTAGGCCGACTGTGGAGGGTGGTCTTTCTCTACTCTGACAGGATATGGAGGCTGCTCCTCCATCACCCTGGCAGGTAGTGAACACAGCTTTCCCGCCAGCCGGACAGATTATGGGCTCTGTGTTCCCATCCTCGTGCCCAGTTGGAGAAAGCACCTTTCCCTCTTCTCGTGATCCCTCGAGATCCCTGCTAAGGATGGAGCAGCTCGCACCCGCCATGTCACAGTCTGTTGTAACACTGGCAGGTGGCATGTAACCACTGCTCTTGTGGTTACCATGCCCGCCTCCGTCTCCCTTAGCCACGAGATCTACTACCTGGAGGGGACCCTCAGCGATGCCAGCTCGTGGCGTGGCATGGCTAAGTCCTCCTCCACCATGAGGCCCATCACAACGTGATGCCTCAGGACCAGCACTTACCATGGGGCAGCTACCCACGTCCGTGTCACAGTCCATCGTGACACTGGCACGCTGCATGAGGCCATGTTCCCCAGGGTCCTCATGCCTGCCACCATCTAACTTAGCAAACAATGTTGCACCGGGGAGGAAACCCTCGGCGATGCCAGCTCGTGGTGTGACATCACTGAGTTCTCCTCCACCACGAGGTCCATCACGCTGTGATGCCTCCTGATCAGCACTTGTCATGGAGCAGCTAGCACCCGGCATGTCACAGTCCGTCGTGACCTTGGCAGGTGGCGCACAACCACCGCTCTTGGGGTTGCCATGCCTGCCTCCATCTCCCATAGTGCTGATTCCTGCTACCTTCCTGGGATCTTCAGTAATAGCAACCTGCAGTGTGATATCACTGAGTTCCCTAACATCAGGATTCACTTTATGAACAGGCAACACATTGGCATTCCCCTGCACATCATCAACATTGACATTTCTTGGCACATCATCCACATCATCCTCAATGTCATTATCAACATTATTACCATTCCCATTATCCTCATTGACCTTTCCCTGCACATCATCAACATTGACATTACCCTTCACATTATCAATATTGACATTACCCTTCACATTGTCCACATTGACATCACCCTTCACATTATCAATATTAACATTATCCTTCACATTATTCACCTGGACATTACCTGACGTGTCATACCTGGGAGGGTTATCAGGGACATAGTGTGCAACCAACCGCCCCAAATCTATTCCCAATAACACATTGGCAGGGGAGATTCTTGGTTACCCCAACCTCCCTCCACCCTCTTCCCACACCCCAGTCCAGATAAATTCGGGCCATGGGCAAATATCGGCGCTCACCCCCGATACCGGTGACAGTCAGTGTCTTTCCAGGGATGAGTTCCTGGGGATACACGTATTCGGGGCGGATGAGAGTTCGTTCTGCCCCAGAGTCCCTGAGCCCCACAGTGATGGTGTTGCCCACCGTGACCGACTGCAAGTTCTCCCTGGAACTCCCACCCGTACCACCCACAAACAAAATAGCAGCACTAGGCCCTGGGGCCTCAGATGAGGGGCTCTTCTTCTGCCTCTCCGGACACGTGGCACTCACATGTCCCGGTTGTCCACAGATAAAGCACTTGCGTGCGTCGGCTGTCAGCCAAGTGCTGGCAGCTGGGACAGGACCTCCGGATGGTCGGCTGGCAGGGGCAGGGATGGTGGTCATCGGCTTACCTCCTTTCCCGTTGGTGACGATCGACTTCCGCACCTCCGGTCTCTGATTGGCCTCGTAGGTGTCCGCGATCTGCGCTGCTTTGTTCGCATCTGGTGGCTCCCGATCCATCACGAACTGTCGCACCTCAGAGGGGCAAAGATGCAGGAACTGGTCTTTCACCATCAGATCCTTTATCTGCTCGAAGGTGGTCACTTCCAGTCCTTGGATCCACCCTTCAAAGTTGGTTCTGAGCCCGTGGACCACATCACTATAGCTGTCGTGTGGTCCACGCTGGAGGTTCCGGAACTTTCTACGGTACACCTCAGGAGTCAGGTTGTATTTCCTGATCAGAGCCTCTTTGATTGCCTCATAGTTACCATCTAGGTCTGGTGGGAGGTCGGCAAACGCCTCCGCAGCTTTGCCTCTCAGTCCTGGGGCTAGATACAATGCCCACTGTTCACGGGGTAGATTGTATTGTCTGCAGGTTTTCTCAAACCCCCGAAGAAAAGTATCTAAGTCCGTGTCCTTCTCCATCACAGGGAAGTTTTCCAAACGCGGTCTCCTTAGATTTATGTCTTGGGAGGGGGTTGTCTGAGGATTGATACCCCTCTCTACTTGGGCCATCTGAAGCTTGAACGCTCTCTTGGCCTGGCGCTCTGCAGCCTCTCTCTCGGCCTGGCGTTCTGCGGCCTCTCTCTCAGCCCGGCGTTCGGCAGCCTCTCTCTCAGCCCGGCGTTCGGCAGCAGCAGCCTGTTGGAACTGAACCATAAGCTGCAGGCGCTGATTGGGATCGCTTGTTCCCAGCTGTTGTAAGGCCATTTGTAAAGTCAAGTCTATAGACTCCTCAGAACCGGCATTGCTGGCACTTCCAGAGGGCATCTCCGGTGCAAGAACTGGCATTCCTTGGCCTGTCGGAGGTGGACTCTGTCTTTGATCAGGTGCTTCATCGGTCTGCGCCAAGTCATGCTTCACCAAGGCGTGCACCAGCATATCCTTGGACTTGTCGGCAGTCTCTATTCCTCTTTGCTCGCAGAGGTTGATCAGAGTCTGCATGTTCTTCTTCTTGTATTGGGCTGCCATATCAATGAACAGCCTTTGCCAAATAAAAAATAGAAAAGAAAAACGGGGGAGGGAAACTGTTTGCAAGTATGTCTAAGTAAGCACTGAGCTGAACCTTGTAGAACTGGTCGTTCCTCGCAAGGACACCAATTCTTTAGTACAGGGAATAATTTCTTAAACCATGCACTAATGCTCTAATAGAAATAAATTCTATCCCACCGCTGCCACCAATTTGTCACGTACCCACTTCTCAGCACGTGACTTGGGGTTGCACCTGAAAGGGTTAATCTATCTCCTCTCACTCAATCCAGCACTCGACCTCTGTCCTATGCTGAAAAGGAGCATCAATCACACCCCGACTCACACTGTGCACCCCGCTTCACACAGCCACCACTTACCAACATACAGGGGGTAAGTCCCTGAAATAATACTGTCAGACAATCAACAGGATCACACACTTCTTTGGGCTATGAATCCTTTTAGAACATACAAGGGTTCAGCTTATTAAAGTTTTAAGCTTTAATATAAAAGGTACAGTGCTTACAGAAAAAGATATAAAAATAGAAATAATAAAATGACATACACATATGCAAACAATGAAATAAAAAGGAGAAACTTACAGAAACCTAAACTTTGCTTCTCTTGCCCGATGGGGAGAGCGGAAATATATGGAATGTTGTTCACAGCAGCTTTCACTGACCCATCACTGTGACACGGCCCTGTAGCTGTGTGAGCCCAGATATAGACCCAGCCGGGGGGGGTCAGATCCTAGACCGGCCTTCTAGTTTAAAATTCTAATTCTTGGCGTATGATTGGGCACTCACTCAGTTAGCCATGCATAGATTATGTTTTAAAAATGTCTTTGTCTTCTAACTAAGTGTCCTGGTTTTGCTTCCCATCTGTGGGTCTCTTTGATCACTATTGGAGATAGTTCCTCTACCTTATCTGATCTTTCCCTTTGAAGCTTTCTCTGTGTGTGATTTTTGTCACCCTCTGCTTTTCCCATCATGGCTCCCTGGGTAGACCAGAGTCAGTGTGACTGCTAGGTTTGCTGTGTTTATGTATCAGGTCCTGACCTCTCCTGGATGGGCATGAGATTTAACCCCCTCACTGGTCTGTGTCCAGTCCCTGCGATACATATTTGCTACACCCCTAGTTAGTTCAAGATGCAGTAAAATGACCTGGTTGGACATTCATGAATGTGGCGACACTAAATATGCTTATTTCTTTTATGTTCATTGTTTATTTAAGACTGAGTGAAAGAAGGGCAATTAGAATTTATAGGTTTTCTTTTCTTTTCTTTCTTTACCTTTTTGTTCCACTTTCCACTGTATTTTTTAGTTTGAACCTATAAATCACAATCTCCTATGAAGCCCAACTTGTGGCTGGGTATCACAAGAGTGCCAATATGTGGTGATGGGGTCGTCCAGTACACGCCCAGCTGCTGTGCCATGATGTGATAGAAAGGATAATGCTACTTAAAAGGAACCTGTCACCTGTTTTAGGGGTTGTAAACCCTGTCCACCACCTTCAACATGATGTAACTGGGTCGTGTAACCCCTTTATATCCCCAGATGTTTCCCTGCACCTCAGGAATAGTGTTTTATTGTGCCCCACGCCATATGCTAATTTCTTGGTTTGGTCATATGGGTGTCTGCAGATTGCGGTCAGCGCCACCCCGCGCCATGCCAACATTGTCCTTCCTGTGTGCAAGTGGATGACGTCATCCACACAATTCCCAAGTCTTGTGCCTACACAGTGGTGCCTCACTGTGCCCTATTGAACAGCCAGTGATTCAACTGCGCAGGTGTGAGACGTCAGTCTCACATCAGCTCTCAGTGTCTGATGTCTCGCTCCCGCACAGTGGAATCACTCGCTGCTCAATAGGGCACAGTGAGGGGCCACTGCGCAGGTGCAAGACTTGTGAATTGTGTGAATGGCATAGCAATGTCATCCACATGATTGCCAAGTCTCGCACCTGCACAGTGGCGCATCTTATTGTCCCCTATTGAACAGCCAGTGATTCCACTGCGCAGGCACAAGACTTCGGGCACTGGGCAGCTGATTTGAGACCAACGTCTCGCGCCTGCGCAGTGGAATCACTGGCTGTTCAATAGGGCACAGTGAGACAAGAGAGTTAAGCCCGGCGGCGACTGGCGGGTGCGCGCACGTTTTTGGCGCCCCGCCAGCCTTGCAGTCCCCCGTTTACACGGGGCGACATCTCTAGCCCCGCGCCGGTGAGCTGTCAGGTGGCATCTCCGCCGGGGTGTAGCGGCGATGCAGGACAATGGGAGCCTATGGCTCCCATCGCCTGAAAGGTCGCCAGAGCCTGGTTACATGGGGCGATGTGTGCACATCGCCCCATGCTGGTCGCCTGGTTTCAGAGCACTGAAACCAGGCGACAGCCCAGCACCGCCGACATCACCCCTTTACATGAGGCGACGTAGGGGTGATGACACCACCGATAGGCCCCGCCACGACGTCGCCTCTGTATTGGGCGGCGATGTCGCCCCGTGTGACGGGGGCTTTAGGGACATGGACGTCATCCATTTGCACACAATCAGGAGTATCTGCATGGAGTGGACGGCACTCACCACAATGTGCAGACACCTATATGACCGAACCACGAAATTAGCATATGGTGCGGCAAAGAATAAAACTCTATTTCTGAGGTATGCAGGGGGACGTCTGGGGATATAAAGAGGTTACAGGAACCCCAATTACATCATGTAAAAGGTGGTAGCCAGGGTTTACAACCCCCAAAACTGGGGACAGGTGCACTGTAAATGTTATATAGCAAGAAAAGATGAATATTTTTAGGGCTTGGGTTGGTCTTTATCATTTTACAATAATCCTATATAATTCAGTGGGGTGTAGCCGCTTGTGCTCAGAGGTGCTAATCACGTCCCTGCTATATTGTTGCGATGAATTATGTATGGAACAATCTTCCGTAGCGCTACGCTTCTGTGTTTAATGAATAAGCGAGCGGATAAGCATGCACATTATAACATGTTCCTGCTGGGGGATAGATTACCCTGAGCTTACACAATCCTCATGACTTTCACTCTCCTGTCCTGCCTGTGTCACCCAACTTCCCAAAAAAGATGTAGCTAGGACAAAAGAGACAACCGGGAGTCTGAAGCAGTTTACAAGCAGCACAGAGTATTTCAGGAGAGGATTGTGCCGATCATATTGTTAACCTTCAGGACCAAGCACATTTTTCAATTCACAAATTTTTATCTCGGGCCTGAATTATATACACCGTGTGCAGAATTATTGGGCAAGTTGTATTTTAGAGGATTATTTTTATTATTGATCAACAACTATGTTCTCAATCAATCCAAAAGACTCATAAATATCAAAGCTTAATATTTTTGGAAGTTGGAGTGGGGTTTTTAGATTTGGCTCTTAGGAGGATATCTGTTTGTGCAGGTAACTATTACTGTGCAGAATTAGTAGGCAACTTAATAAAAAACAAATATATTCCCATCTCACTTGTTTATTTTCACCAGGTAAACTAATATAACTGCATAAAATTTATAAAAAAAACATTTCTGACATGCAAAAAACAAAACACAAAATATTAGTGCCCAACATACCCACCTTTCTTTATGATGACACTCAGCAGCCTCCATCCATATAATCTGTCAGTTACTTGCTCTGTTTACGATCAACATTGCGTGTAGCAGCCACCACAGCCTCCCAGACACTTCCCAGAGGTGTACTCTTTTCCCTCCCTGTAGATCTCACATTTTACGAGGGACCACAGGTTCTCTATAGGGTTCAGATCAGGTGAACAAGGGGGCCATGTCATTATTTTTTCTTCTTTTAGACCTTTACTGGCCAGCCACGCTGTGGAGTAGTTGGATGCATGTGATGGAGCATTGTCCTGCATGAAAATCATGTATTTCTTGAACGATACCGACTTCTTCCTGTACCACTGCTTGAAGAAGTTGTCTTCCAGAAACTGGCAGTAGGTCCGGGAGTTGAGCTTCACTCCATCCTCAACCCGAAAAGGTCCCACAAGTTCATCTTTGATGATACCAGCCCATACCAGTACCCCACCTCCACCTTGCTGGCGTCTGAGTCGGAGTGGAGCTCTCTGCCCTTTACTGATCCAGCCTCTGGCCCATCCATCTGGCCCATCAAGAGTCACTCTCATTTCATCAGGCCATAAAACCTTTGAAAAATCAGTCTTAAGATATTTCTTGGCCCAGTCTTGACGTTTTATCTTATGTTTCTTGTTCAGCGGTGGTCTTTTTTCGGCCTTCCTTACCTTGGCCATATCCCTGAGTATGGCACACCTTGTGCTTTTTGATACTCCAGTAACGTTGCAGCTCTGAAATATGGCAAAACTGGTGTCAAATGGCATCTTGGCAGCTTCACGCTTGATTTTCCTCAATTCATGGGCAGTTATTCTGCGCCTTTTTTGCCCAACACGCTTCTTGCGACCCTGTTGGCTATTTGCCATAAAACGCTTTATTGTTCGGTGATCACGCTTCAAATGTTTGGCAATTTTAAGACTACTGCATCCCTCTGCAAGACATCTCACAATTTTGGACTTTTCAGAGCCCGTCAAATCTCTCTTCTGACCCATTTTGCCTAAGGAAATGCATTTGCCTAATAATTAAGCACGCCTTATATAGGGCGTTGTTGTCATTACACCACACCCTTCCTCATTACAGAGATGCACATCACCTGATTTACTTAATTGGTAGTTGGCTCTCAAGCCTATACAGCTTGGAGTAGGACAATATGTATAAAAAGTATCATGTGATCAAAATACTCATTTGCCTAATAATTCTGCACGCAGTGCATATATATATGTATATATAAGCAAAAAGGGGGTTGCCTATTCAGGTGGTATAGCATCCAACACTTTCCTGTCTCCAGATCAGAAGGGGGAGCTCTAGAACCCGGCTTGAGGGAGCTTCCCTGTATAAAGGTCTGGCCTGGAGGTGGGGTTAGTTAGAACAGCCATGGAGTGAGTCTGATGAGGTAGGAGAGGAAAGCCTTGGGAGACGAGGAGCGTGGTGCTCGCCTCAGAGGAAAGCTCAGAAAACGAACACTAGGACCGAGGCTTTGCAGGGTCACACATCCCGGCAGTCAATACCGGAAAGTGGGGAATTCTAGATTTCCCAGCCACACAGTGTCAGGAGGCAAAGCAGCATATTAAAGCCTTGGGTCTCCACCGAGGAGCGACCCCTGAAACAGGACTCGAGCTGCCTGTTATACGGCACACGCAGAAGAGAGAGGGCAAGCAGCTTAGCTTCAAGCAGCAGCAGCAGCCTAAAAGTGAAAGCGCAGAAGGGAGGCCTCCAACCCACCCAGCTAGGTGGATTCCCCAATTGCTTCCAGGCCACCCGAGTCCACAGTAACATCTAAATCTGTGCCCTGGACTGTACCGTAACAGGTAAAGGTAAAGGAAACGTTTATTGCTGTGGACTCCAGTTATTCCTGCGCACCCTCCATGCTGCACCCTGCACATAGACTTTCCACACTGTTCCGGGGATTGGCTTTACCCGTGGAGAGCCGTCCCATCTCAGCTGCTATCCATCATCCCCGGAAGTTGTGTAGCAGCGATGGCCATCCCTAGCCACAAACCACGGGTGGCGTTACGAACAATACACATAATCTATTCCCTTTTCTTTTACCCCTTTTTATTGCAGCAGCTGGGCATACAGAGCTGGGTGACTTCCCCTCTGCAGACTGATAAGAGGATCCGGTTCCAAGTACCCCTGCCCCGGCCTGCATCATAAAGAAACAACACAAACCTATATATGCTTGCGGATGCAACCAGTCCTGCAGAATTTGATGTCGACCACATGAATAATAGAAAAATTAAGCATCCAGCTCTTTCAACAAGTTAAAGAGAGGACTTTTATATGACCTGAAAACAGAGTCACCTATGGGATGTGTAAATTACAGTTAAAGGGAACCTGTCACTTCCGAAAACCCACCTACCCTATCAATACATGTCCCTGGTCCCTGAACCTTCCATTTACCATTATAACTATCCCTCTCTGCTAAATGCCTGCTTTTAATCTGCTAAAAAACGTTTTTATACTTACACATTAGGATGATAATGAAGCGGCGGCTATATGCAATAGTGCCCCTTGGCGTGTTGGTTTGCAGCCTGAACGATCATTTGTCACGCTCCCATGGGTGTGATCTTGAAATGAGATTTCGCGCCCCCAGCCTGGCTCCCTCCACTCTGCTATGCAGCCTTCCTGTGGTAATGACGATGAACGCGTCATTTCCGGGACTGCGGGCCCTTTAGCAACCCGATATTTACCTTAGCAGCACATAGCAGCGCACATCACTACTAAGGTAAATATCGGGTTGCTATAGGGCCGGAAATTACGCGTTCAGCGTCATTACCACAGTAAGGCTGCATAGCAGAGCGTAGGGAGCCAGGCTGGGGGCACAAAATTTTATTTCAAGATCACGCCCATGGGGGACTATTGCATATAGCTCCTGCTTCATTATTATTATCCTAATGAGTAAGTATAAAAATGTTGTGGGGCAGCGCTGGGATTGCAGGTCAGAAATACGTTGAGCCCGGTAACAGTTCAAACACCACCCGGTCTTATTGCTGATAAATACAGCGATGGCACAAGCTGCCGGAATCCGGGTCGCAGCCGGGTATACAGGATACAGTCCACACAAAGTAACCCGATTCCCTCAGGTTAGGTGCTTTCCGATATAGGTTGCCCCGAGCTCCCAGGCCTCCTGGGCTAGACCGTGTTAGTATAGCACACGGCCCCTGGAACTCTTGACCTCTCCTGTCTGTCTCTGCTGCTCCTTCAGCTTAGAAAAACAAAAACTCTCCAGAGGGAAACCCCACCCTGTCTCCTAACCAGGCTTTTAACCCTGTGTCTCCTTCCAGGAATCCTGCAAGACCCGAAGCGAAGTGAGTGGACCGTCCCTCTCTCTTACACCCTATACCGGGTTCAATATGTGACAGTGCGCATACTGGGGGAGACATAGCGCCCCTCGCATATGATCCCCCGAATTGTCTCACAATGTTTTGTAGCGGATTGAAAGCAAGCATTTAGCAGAGAGAGGGATAGTAATAATGGTAAGAGGAAGGTGCAGGGACATGTATTGATAGGCTAGGTGACTTTTCGGAGGTGACAGGTTCCCTTTAAACTGGAAAATTACAGTTAAACTGGAATGTGAAGAAGCCCATAGGTTTGCTTGATCAGACAAAGAAAACAGCATCACCTATAGGACATCTATGATGGGGGGGCCACAGCACAGGTATTCGTTATCGCCTGATATACTGTATACTGATCAGTTCTGCTGTGGTCTCCCCTCCCCCATAGGAACTTGGTAGCTTCCTTTCCCACAATGAGACAAGTACCTACAATACTAAAAACACCACTGTAAGGTGCAGTAAGGTGCAAAAATGTCACAAACAATATATGGCCAAAACAATTATACAAGCAATAACAAGGTCAATCAAGATTAATCATAATAAATATCTTCTAATATATAATGCTGAGTGTATGTATATATGTATGTGCATGTATGTATCAAGCCCCGCCCACTCCACATAGTCCCAGCCACTCCACATAGCCACGTCCACTCCACATAGCCCCATCCAGTCCACATAGCCATGCCCTCTCCGCATATCCACACACACTCAGCATAGCCATGCCCCTAAAGGGCTTGACTATCTTTATAGTATAATGCAGTCCTTTAGTCCTCCATATGGCATACTGCAGCCTTATTGCCCTACATATAGCTGAATGCAGCCTCATATCCTTCCATATCTAATATATAAAGCTGAGTATATGTAAATTTATGTGTGTATATATGTATGTATGTCACAATAGAATGAATCAAATGCAAATCCACAAACAGAACTCAGGAGACACAAATACAGTGACATGACTCGGAATGTCATAGGCTAACATTCTATTGTGACATCACTGTTTTGTTCCATACCTAAGAACAGTCAGTTATTATGCCTGGGCAACGTTTTGACACAGTAAATCTCCTAATAAGCGTAAAAATGGACACTGCAGTGAACTTGAGTGTATCCACACGTACGTTGTTTCAACACCGTAAATCTAATACATAAAGTTGAGTGTATGTGCATATGTATGATAGCTGCACCCCCATATGGTAGCCCCACCCTTTCATGTCATGCCCCTCCACATAGCCATGCCTCCAGGACTATGTGGAGAGGTGGAGCTATGAGGCGGTGGGGCTATGTAGAGAAGGCAGGGTTATGAAGGGGCATAGCTACCGGGCTATATTACCATATATGGGCATTACGACCATATATGGCTATTACCATATATGAGCATTATGACCATATATTGGTCATTACGCCCGAGCAATGCCGGGCTCTACAGCTAGCAATAAATAATAATACATTTGCACAAAAATAATAACTGAAACCATATAAGAAGTAGAACCGCACTAACCCCTATAACCTAGAGTAACCAGTATAAAACAACAGCAAGTGCCTGTGACTATCCCTAATGGCACACAGAGGTAATGTGTACTGTTTATGAAAATAACAAAATACCTGTATACATGTAATAGGTGTAAAGACCTGAAATGGTCAGGTACCTGTTTGGCTCCATGGTCTCTTTACTCCTTAATACCAGCCTGGGCTTTGCACAGGTTATACCTAATTCCTGTCCTGTGGACCAGGCCATTTCAGGTGTTGTAGGCATTCGCCTCTTTGTGGTTTTTAATTGTTTTTAATCCTTGTGTGATCATGTATTTTTCTCAATAAAGCTCTGTCCAGTTAAAATTTACTTTATTGTTTATGGTGGTATGCTTTTTCATGACCAGTGTCTTTCCTCACATAATTCAGTTTGCCTCCCCTAGTTCCAAGCACCCCCACGATCCAGGAGGGGTGCACCTTTGTCTATTTAAGATTTTGAGATTGTCACTTGGCAAATCGGAGCTTCAGCTCCCTCCATAAGTTGTCTATGGGATTAAGGTCTTGGAGACTGGCTAGGCCACTCCATGACCTTAATGTGCTTCTTTCTTGAGCCATTCCTTTGTTGCCTGGGCTGCATGTCTTGTGTCATTGTCATGCTGGAAGAACCTGACACGACCCATTTTTAATGTCCTGGCGGAAGCAGTCCTATGCTCTTAGCACAGAGAAGCCCCCACAACTTAATGTTTCCACCACCATTCTTGACTGTAGGGATGGTGTTCTTTGGGTCATGGGCAACATTTG